>JAWNOM010000257.1:1367500-1538791 GCA_035045965.1 Drosophila aldrichi | reverse complement strand
TCAGCTTTTGTCAGGCAGCTGCCTTAACTCAAGTTTCGTGTGGGCCGGGGGGGGGGGGGGGGGGGGGTGGGCTTCAGCAAATATTAAATACACATATTCGTACTTAATAATAAAAATTTCAAATTTTTTTTTCTACAAAAGAATGCCTATTTTCCGACTTGTTTTCGCCATTTCGTTCTACAATAAATAAAGTAATTATTTTATTACAAAAGTATCTTTCCAAATTTTCGAGTATTTCGGGGGGTGTTTGAACCCCCGAAACCCCCCCCCCCCTGTATACGCGCCTGACTGGAAGCATTCATAAATTTAGTTGCAATTAGCAGTTGACTAAATTATTTACTTTAGCAAATATATGTATTTCTCAAAGTGATAAAACGAGAAGCTATATTTAGCCGCAAAATCTAAAATCTTCTATCAATTATTTACATTTACATTTCCGTAATTTAATCATCAAATTTCCTCCCTCTGAATAATCGCTTCAAATATATTCAGTCGAATAACATATGGAATTAGCATTATTCAAAAGCTTTGCAGATGAGTGCGAATATGAATACGCAATGCTCGGCACACTTTTGTTAATATATACAGACATATATTTATAAATAAATGTATCAAAATAATCATCAGCTGGTTACCAAAAACACGAGCCCACACACATAAAAAAAAGCACACATTCGCAGACATATCCATCATACATATACATACATACATCTACATATGTATGTATATATGTGAAATGTATATTAATTTCGGTGCCGTCACGTCTGCTGCCTGTTGATGACGATTATGATGAGTTTCTGATGATGATGAAGATGATGACGTAAATCTGTTGCAGACGCGACCGCACAACTGACGCCAACTCCATGGGGCGCGTTTAATTCAACAGTCGAAAAGTTTTCTTTCCTCACTTTCCCTCACATTCCGAAATATGTATATTCTCAGCAAATTTTCTGCATATTCATCAACATTTTTTTTTTTTTTTTTTTTTATTTATTTTAGTTTTTTGTTTACGTCCCGAGCTGATATCAATTTCGACTTGTTCCCTGTTTATACATAAATACATTTCTTTATTATTATTTCATATACATAGTTAATAATTTTTAGTGTTTTGTTTTGTTATGTGGCTGGATGACGCATATTACTCAAGATATTATGGCTAGGTATTCCATGCGTTGCTGTTTTTTTTTTTTTTTTTTGTCTTTATTGTAATTTTTGATACGGCGAACTACTTAAAAGTTTCTGTGAGATTATATATTTGGCTTTTTATGACTCGAAATGATTTTTAATTCAATGTGATAAACTTGAAATGCAATTCAGCAGAAAAATATCAACTTTATGGCAACTTGTTTTGGCCATATTATGAAATGATTCTTTATTCAGCAGTAAATAAGTCACGAAATTCAATCGAAAGCCAATAAAAGTTGGAGACAAACAAGATACGATTCTCTAAACTCAATAAATATTTATTTATTTATTTCTTCTCATATATTTAATCATTCAGATACTTGGTCAAACTTTTTGAATTTTAATAAAATTCAAAATATTTGTATATTAAATTCCATTTGGTAAATATCAATTTTATTTCGTAAGCTTTACTAAATACCCAACTTTGTACTCTAAAGAAACTTCACTGAGTTCTTTAAGCTTAGCTCCATAAAGGGATATAAATAATTTTTAGGGCTTTTATGTTTTCTTCTTCTTCTTCTTGCTTTTTGTGTGTGTGTGTTTTTTAAGTTGAGCTGTTCGGATTATTTTCTTTAAGCTTTTAGCTGCTTAGACCAAAAATCTAAAAAAAGAAAAATCAACACAACAAAACGGGAGACGAAAGCCAAACAATGGCCCTACCTTATACATCGGTGAGGCAGGAGCAGCTCGGACTGTGTGCATATATATGTGTATGTTTGCGTGCGTGTGTGTGCTCATGTATGTGTATAAATTGAAAAGCAAACCACAAAATGTGGACTTACAAAGCTGCATAACTACAACGGGTAGTCAAAAACAACACCAGCAACAACAACAACAACAGCAATGCTTGCTGTAAAAGGCTAAAGCATATATATAGTGCACATAATGGCCAAAAAACTAAAACAACAACAACAACAATAACAGCACAAGCCCAAACACCGTTGCGTTGTTGGCCATGCAAATACAATAATTATTTTAAATTGCAAGCAAAAATATTTGCGCATTTGTAATTGGCGGCAGGCGAGTGCATAAAAAAAAAATATATATATATATATATATATATATATATATATAAAGCAGCAACAACAACAACAAGAGAATTGTACTACTTTCCCATATTTTCATTAAATTTCTTTTTTTTTTCAGCTATGCGCTGAAAAGTGTGCTAAGAGAGAAAAAAAAAACATGCCACACCCCCAACGCCCGCAAACAGCCGGCGCCATTGTCTGGCCGCATTAGCACTTGGACCAACGCACCGACAACAACAACAACAACAGCAGCAGCTGCAACCCAAAACACAACAAAACATTTCACTTCCTACGCCGGTGAGAACTTAATGAAAAAAAGGAGAGAAAGAGAGAGAGCGAGAGAGGTAGAGAGGTAGAAAAAAAAAACAACAAAACTTGAACAAAAGCCAAGCGACAAAGAAACACTGTGCGACGAGGTGGCAAACGCAGGCAGGTGACTACGGCTCAAGCTGTACGGGGTATATTTTTTTCTTGAGAACGATGACGCATTCAACAGCTTGGAAGTAATATAGACCCCGAACAAAAACACAGCCCAACACAATCAACAATTGACCAAAAAAAAAAAAAAAACGAGAGAAATAAAAGAAAAACTCAGCTAAACTGAAGGGGGCGACGAAAATATGAGTAAAAAAATAGTAGAAAAAGAAAAATCAACTTGAAAGTGAAGTGTAGAGTAAAAATACCCTAGTTAAAGGCTAATAAAATAGTCTGGCATATAATTTATAATATATATTAATAAGAATTATGAAATTTAATTTATATAAAGTTGAATTTTGATATAAGAATAATGAAATTATATTTAAATAATTATAATATAATAGCAATTATAATAATAATTATATTTAAAAACAATGTTTTGTTATATAAAAGTTTTTGGATTAACTCTGATTACAAGTTTTTTTCTTTTATTTATTTTTGATTTGATTTTAATTTTGATTTACATATTATTATTTTAGAACTTTGCTATTTCAGCTATGATTTTATAATTATTAATGAACTAAATAATTTATTTTCAAAGCCAATTATAACTGAGAAAACAATTTTAAAAAATGAAAATAGTTTAATAAATTTATAAAATACCCTCTCTTAGTGACTTATTTATTCACAGAATGATTCTTAATTTTGATTTATATATTTTTAATTTAATTAATTTTTGGTATTTTTTTTAAATTTATTTATTTATTTACTTTTTTATTTATTTATTTTTTTAAATGTATTTGTTTATTTACATTTATGTATGTACTTCTTTATTTATTTATTTTTTTATTTATTTATTTATTTAGTTATTTAGTTATTTATTTATTTAATTATTTAATTAGTTATATATTTATTTATTTTTTATTTATTTTATTTATTTATTTACTTTTTTTGAGTGAATTGTTTATAGAACTTTGCTGATTCAGCTATGATTTTAAATAATTAATTTTCAAGGCCAATTGTAGCTAAGAAAAAAATTTTAAAAAAATGAAAATAGTTTAATAAATTTATCAAATACCGTCTCTTAGTTACTTATTTCTTCACAAAATGATTCTACCCTTTGCAGCAACATAGTTTATAGGGTATAGACAGCTCATCGTCTGCAACTAAAAACCTTTTGATCACAAAATATGAGCGCTTGGCTCGCACTAATGCAGTTCCTTGAATCAATTATCATAGTCAAAGGACACTTAATTGGTTGCCTGCGTGCTTCATCCTCTCGTTAAGGTATCTATTTTTGTACTTTAAATCAATTGGCCTAAGTGGCAAAGTTTTTAGCTCTTAATGTTTCAATCAATCAGTGAAATGGCGCCTGCTTTTGGTCCTTTCGATGGCCCATAATATTGAATACCATCAATAACAATAATTTTCATAAATATGATAAGGCATAAATCACACAAAGTAGCAGAAGCAGGACCTCGCTGCACCCAGCTAGCTCTCTGATGTTCCTCTGTCACTTGGTCATGCGAGGCACGCACGCCTCAGCGAATAATGCGGCTGCCGTGGATCCAGAGCAGAGAGCCAGAGCCATAGCCAGGGCCAGCTAAGCAGCGACCAGACCAGACCGGGACACAGACAGGACAGACGGCACAGGACGTAGGAGACGTAGGAACACGCAGGACGTCTGGTGACGCCGTCACGCGGCGCTGTCATAGCGTAATAAAAATAAAAATCTAATTAGTATGCCGTTGACAGTTTAATCGTGATTACGCTGGCAAAAATTCCAAAAACCCAAGCAGAGAGAAAAAAAAAAAACACAACAAGAAGCAAAGTGAGGGGGGTGCTGCAAGTTGATGAGGAGACAGAGTTTTGGGGGGAGGGCAAAGAGAATCGTCAACATGCCAACAGTTGATTTTTGTTGTTCGGGCTTTCGGAACGTTGTGCTTGGCATTTCCGGCAGTCGTCGCCAACGTTGCGTGCCTGCCACAACAACAACAACAACAAGATGTGTGTGAGTGTGTGTGTGAGTGTGTGTGTGTTACTGTGTGTCAAAAGTTTAGTGCTGGGCAACAAGCGAAAAGGCGCCCAAATGAGCCACCACAGCCAGTAAAAGGCTAAGCGAAATAGCCCCAACGAAAATAATAAGCCAAGCTAGACGAGAGGCGAAACATCAGTATTTGGTTAGATAAACAAAGTAAATACTTGAAATAATTTTATAAAAAAAAATGTATGAAATAATTAAATAAAATATGTTAATAATTTTAAAGCCAGAGAATAGAAAAACAAAATTGAATAAAAAGCACAGTCAATTGCAATAGCAATATATAATAAAATTAATAATTAAAAATAAATAAAAGTTGTTTAAAGACAAGTAAAAAATATATATTAAATATTAAAAATAAATAGAAATTGTTTTAAAAATTCAAAAGATATTTAAAACTTTTCAGCAAAATTTTTTTAAATACAATAAACTATACTAAATTAGTAAATGAATTTTTATAAATAAAAGTGGAGCAATAAAAAAATACATTTAAAGAGAAAATTAATAGTTTATCAAAACGCTAAAAGCCAACAAATAATATATATTTAAAACTATATATATAAAATTTTTAGAAATATTAAATTAAAATCTGGGCATATAAAAAATAATAATAATCACTATTATACTGTCAATATTAAATTGGACAAGTAAGAAATGCCTAGTCAAGACTGCTCGACTAGGAAATCAACTAGGAGGTTCAGGGGATTTCGGAGAACTGATATTTCAATAATTTTTCGCGTCTTTCTGACACACACACACACACACACATCCATAGACACACATAGGCACGCACGCATACAGCAGTTGAGTAAAAGTAAAAGCAAGGAGAGAAGCACTGCAGAAGATCATTAAAGTTGTCTACATATGAAATGTATGTATGCAGCAGTTCTCATTTGGTATTTGTATTTAGGTAAAACGAAGCTAGAATGCTCACAGCAGCAGAGAGCGTTCCCATTGCTCACTTGAAGCTCGACTGTAACGAGCTTTACCTGCTGTCGATGATCAACATTGAGTGAGAGAGACAGCGCTTGAGTAAAAGTGACCCTATATAAAAGGCAGCAGCTGCAGCATTTCTTCAGTCGTTCTGGCGTGCTGGGGGTCAGCGCAATACAGTGAAGTCGAGTGTGTGAATTATAAGCAATAAAGACGTAGAGGCATTACGTAATGGAATTACGTAGAGGAATTACGTAAAGGAAATATGTAGAGGAATTACGTAAAAGAAATAATAAGAGGAAATACTTAGAAAAAGAGGAAATATTAAGCGGAAATACTGGGAAGCAATACTTAGAGCAAATGCGTACAAGAAATACTTCGAAATGCGTAGCAAATCTTTAAATATGAAAAACAAGATCTTTGCAAAATCTTTGCATTAAGGCATCTGAATGCATATAGCCATAAATTTGCTAGTACTTTTTAAAAATTCCTAAAATATATTCAATACATGACACGTTTAAAATAGAATATTCCTCTTTTACTTAGTTTTTTTTTTATAGAAATTTTGCACAAGTTGTAAATGTAACCTCGCGTATAATTTTTGTGTGCGCCACATACGCGTGACGTAGTACTTACACCCACACACAGACACACACATACAGTCATGGCACAACACCCACTAACCAGTGGCCCGATCTTAGTTGGCCATTGAAATGCGTGCCTAGTGAAGGATACGCGCGACGTGATTGAAATTTTTAAACAGGCCACGTTGCTAGGCTTTAGCATGTAGTGTGGGTGTGTGTGTGTGTTTGTGTGTGTGTGTATTACGGCTGTCTAAAAAATATGACCAACTAGCTGGCACGTCGCATGGCCGCATGTCAGTCAAAGGCGCAACAGAGTCAAAATCAAGCTGTTGTATGGTATTGGCCCAGACCGGAAACGGAAGTCGCTTTGATGAATTGCCTACCAGTCAGAAAAAAAGGGGGAGAGAGGGAGAGAGAGAGAGAGAGAGAGAGAGAGAGAGAAGCAGTACGCCCAATCCACAACAAGCAACGCCCTCGATGCATTTGTGTCGTGACAAAAGCATTAACAGAGACGACATTCAAGTTCAGCCCAACTGCTTAAAGACAAACTTACATATAGACATAAATATCTGTATAATATATATAACTAAAAAAGAAATTTAGTCTTTAGGCAGCGTAGCGGAAATGTAAAACGTTATTAAAGTCAGCCGGAAATGCAGACAAAGCGACAACGCGCTGCAACAAGCATTTTGCCTAAAGTGTCAGACGGCGAAAAACTGAAAAAACTGAACTGAAATGAACTCAAGTGAAATGCGCCAGCCTTGCAGTGTGGGGGCGTGGCAGCAACTGAAATATCTCATTGCATTAAATTACAATTTTCTGAGCACAAAAAAAAAAGTATGCAGTAAAATAATAATGAAAAGTTTTTTATGAATAGCAAACACTGACAAAAAAAAGGGCAAAAAACCCGTTATACAGCTGAACAATGGCGTTGCGCAGTGTTGGAAAATCATAAAAGAAGTCGGAAAGCAATTGAAATTGAGCAAAATATGAAAAATCAAATCGAGAGTGCACGAATTACCTGAGCATTACAATAAGCCAACAATCGAATGGAATTTGAATTTGAATAATATATAATAAATGAATGAATTGAACTGAAATTGTATTATTAGCAGATAAATATACAACTGGGAATTTTTAGCAACAAAAAGTTGTTTGCTGTTTTATAAAAAGTTGAATGTTAATTAGAGAATTAGTAATTCTCATTTTCATTTTAGCAACACTGATTAATTTGCGTAGTGTTGCATGCATATACCAAAACTTTGAGGTTATTTATGACATTTACTGCGGTTATTCCAGTTGCCAGTAGCGAATCTAGATAGACCACAATATTACGTAACCACAAATATGTGACCCAGAGAACCAATTAGTGCATATGAATTTGCACAGTTAATTGCTTAGAGCAAGAGAAAGGGAATGAAAGAGAGAGAGCTGAGTTAACTCACCTGGCAGAGTTGTTAGGCTGGCCACGCAGATGATGATGAAAACCTGACAGAGTTTTATTCCCTTTGGCTGCATTCCGCTTGCTCGCCAATGCGATTAACGGATTAAACGTTGATTATTTATTTATGTATTTATAAGTTGTTGAACTAGTTGTTGTTTTTGCTTTGGCTTTGGCAGTTACTACCGTTATTAGCCGCAACGATTTGCAGCCATATATGCGCACAATATCCGTTTGTTAAAACCGCAGAAATCAATTTTTACATTTGCAATCTCTTGTTTTTGCTCGTTACATTTATTTTTTTTTTCTCTACCCGCTTGCAATCGCAATTTCCTTTTTTCCTTTTGATTACTTTCTCTCTTTTTTTCTCCCGTTTGGTTTTCTATTTTGCGGTCGCATTTAATGCATATTTTCATATGAGTTTTGACATTGCTTTTGCTGGATTCCGTTTTGCGCTTTGCTTCGATTTTTGCAATTTTTTTTTTTTATATATTCTCTTTTTGCTCTTTTCAACCACAATTAGCCATCTACAGGACAGTGGCTCGTGCACGTGTTGTTCGTACGGGTGTAAATACGTTTGAGGTTAGCTGAAATTGTGAATTCTGCATTGAACTCGATTTGGTTATTTGCATTTTTCATATCCTTTTTACCGGTTTTGCATATTCATTTCCGCTCTGCACTAACTTCCACTTTATGCCGTTCAGCGGAAAGACTTTTCTTCTTCTCCTTTTGTATGCTTTTCCACATATGCTTTCACTCTTCTCAGCTGCCAATCACATCGATTCATGTGCGCATTGCCAGGGGTAAGCAGAATTTTCATCAGCTGAAAGTATTTGAGAAAAAGTGATAAATTAGAAAAAATCTTTAGATATTTTAAATAGAGAAGAAACGAGGTAATTCTTAATATATTTTTATCATAATATGTGTGATAAATATAAATGAAAATAAAATACGAAAATATTTAAATATTAATAATATTTACATATTCGATTTTTTATCAATTATTATTATTTTTATACTTTTATTTCATATTAAAAAAAATATTAGTCAATACCTATTAATATTATTTATATTTTAACTAAAATAGTATACAATATTTGATTTATTTTTATTTTATATTTTATTACTATTATTATTATTATTATTATTAATATTTTATAAATTATATTTTTATACTTTAATTCATATTATAGAAAATAATAGTCAATACTTATTCAAATTATTTTTTATATAATTATAAATTTTATATATTTTAAAAATAATAATAAATATTTCTATAAAGGAAAAATAAAAAACATATTAAGAATTTTTATTAATAATACATATTCATTACAAATAAAAAGATTTCAGATCATAAAAAACCGTTTAATTTTCCCTTAATAATTTAAAATGTTTACTCTCAATTTATATATATTTCATTTATATAAATGAAAAAAAATGTTTTCACTTTCTAGATATGCTTTAAATATTTAAAGACTTTTTTTTCACAAATAATTCAATTGAAATTCATTTGGAGCCATAAAAATTCATGACATCCATTCCACAACTGAATGTCTAATAAATCCAATCATCTCAACCAGTCAAACTCATAAATCCTCATAAATCATTGGTAGAGTCTTTAAGCTGCACAGTCTTAGCATAACCCGGCCCAAAGTTAGAGCTGATCAAAAAGAGCAAAGGACGAGCACACTGCACACATTTTCCGACCGATTTCCAAAACCCAAATGTTGCCCATTAGCAAACCAAAATACGCAATGCACAGGCAAAGCTTCTGCCGAATTGTTAAACTTCAACTCCATCATTCGCAGTCACGGATTCGAGCCTTAAAGTCACGCCCTTTGGGCTGGATTTGTGTGGGTGGAGGAGGGGAGGGGAGACAACTCCCTCTTGACTGACTTTACATTTCAAATTGGCAAAATCGAAGCCATGAAATTGTACAACACGATTCTCGCATATCGTACATGACACCATTTGCCCAATGATATGGCAACGGCTCCTCGCTCTCAGTTCAGTTCAGTTGAGCTCCACCAACCAGCCATACCTCTGGGGGATTGGGGCCAGGACTGGCTGTCTTCTTAGCACATGCCGTCATGCCCAAAAATTCACTTATGGAAATCGAAGAATCTCGTTCGCCAGCTTTTGTTTCCAGGCAGCGACAGTTCGCGACCCAACTGCAAACTAAACTCATATGAAGTATCAGCATTCGGTATTCAATGTAAATCCTTTAAGCTCCAAATGCGCTTGTGAATACACCGTGAATACACACACACCCACACACATACACACACACCAAGTATTTGTGCTTCTGATTGAAAAGTGAAAAGTGACTGTGTGAATGCTTCTGCTAGCAGATTCCCAGCTGCTATGCTTTGTGTTAGACTTCCTTTTCCTTTATATATATATTTATTCTGTGTATTTTACAGCTCCTTGAGTTATTAGCCATATAAGTACTAGTATTATTTATAACGGCTGATTTATTCTTATTTTTATTTGTACTTTATTTGCTTGAGCAGAGTTTTTAAAGTCAAGCTCGCTTCTTATTATTATTTTTTTTTTATCTCTTTCACTCTCAAGTCCTAAGCTCCAAGAAACAAGATGTTGCTTCAGTAATAGCTTATAGGTATTAAAGGAATCTGTAGAATATTTCAGGCATTGTTTATTATTTTAAGAGCGCCACATAATAACTATATTATTTAATTGTCTAAGAATCACAAAGATTATTAGTATTTTTTTTTTTTTTTTGTCTTAAAAATAGAAAGATTTTTATTTATTTACTTATTTTTTTTTTTAGTTTTATTATTATAATATCTTTTTTACATTTATATATATATTTTTAAAATATTTTTATAATTAGTATTTATTATTGTTAAAGTAAAATCTATAATATAAAACATAAAAATAAAAATAAAAATAATAATAAAAAATAAAAAGTAAATAAAAAAATAGAAAAAATAGAAATATAGGTATATATTTATATAAGTAATATAAGTTTATATTTATATTATAGTAATTTTATATTTATATATTTATAAGTATATATTTATATATAATGTATATATAAGAAAATTCTAACATATATGTATATAAAATACAAATCTTCTTTATATATAAAAAAAATCCCCACACAAATCAAAACTTGCTCGCAAATTTCGCAAAGCATCGTTAGGAGTTGATATTAGTTTACTTTTTTCCACTCACTAGAATAATATCTCCACAATGTGTCTACCTCTCTCTCTCTCTCTCTCTCTCTCGCTTGCCTTCTATCTCGTTTGCTGCTTACCTCATGCTCTCTCTCTCTCTCTTTTACATTCATCAGTCACAAAATTTACAAATTTCACAACATCAAGCATATTTTCTTATACACAGAGCTCAGACCAGTGCGAAGCAAAGTGCTTAAACTTTTTTTTTTCTTTCATTCGCAGCTTTTTTTTTTTTATACCCTGAACCCATTTTCAATGGGAAATCAGGGTATAATGGTTTTGTTAAAATGTATGTAACAGGCAGAAGGAGGCGTGACAGACCCCACAAAGTATATATATTCTTGATCAGGGCGACGAGAAAAGTTGATTTGGCCCTGTCCGTCTGTCTGTCCGTCCGTCCGTCCGTCCGTCCGTCCGTCTGTCCGTATGTTTGAACGCGTCGATTTCCGAAGATACACTAGCTAGAGACTTCAACTTTTTTTTAAAATGTCCGTATATAGCACGCGCATATCGAGTTTATCACATAATTTCGATAACTTATCCGATTATTTTTTTATCGATGAAAAACCTTATCAAATGTCAATTATTAAATTATATCTCCTACATCTTTTGAGCTAGAGTCTCCAAATTTTAAACGTAGACTCATATATACTTTCTAGAATTTCGGTTTTTGTTATAATTCACCCCCCACCCCTATATCCACCCCCTCACCCTCACCTTTGTAAAATGCGTATTTCAAATACTAGAGACTTGAGATTCGGCACATACACGCATAGTAATGATATAATCACAATCTAAAAGTTTCATGAAGAACGTACGTCCACAAAAAAAGTTATTAAATAATTAAGTTTCAATGAGAAGCCCACACTGCAGCCCATGCGTGTTGATGCGTGCGTGCCTATATGTGTCTATGTATGTGTGTGTGTGTTTTTTTTGTAAGCAAAAAGACGGGTTCAGGGGATTTCGTAGTCGAGCAGTCTCGACTAGAGCTTTCTTACTTGTTTTTTTTTGTTATGCCAAAAAAGAAGCAACAAAAAGTAAAACAACAGCAAAATAAGAGCTCAAAATTTATTTGCAAACATTTATTATAGTTACTTTGTTTTATTCTCGTAGAGTACTTTTGCTTGTTGGCAAGCAGGAGGTGGGGCGAGGGGTCTTTTACGTTTGCTGCTGCATTGTTTTATAGTCATTCGATGTTGTTGTTGTTGTTGTCGTCTGGGTAATGAAACGCACCGCAAAGTTGATAAAAAGACGACCACAACAAAAAGTGCAAAAAAACAGAAGCAAACGAATGGCAAATGGACAGTTGAGGGGAAGTGTGGCCAGAGTCCTTATGCCTGATCGTTTCGGCAGGGTGGAGGAGGGAGGGGAGGGGTGAGCGAAACAAATTAGTTTAGAGATAAGCAGGTTACAAAATATGCCAAAGCATACTTTCTGGCGGGCCATCAAACAAAGTGCCGGCTCTTGATTAGCCCGAAGAGGCTTCACTTTTATGTGCAGCAGGGAGCAGGGAGCTGGGAGCAGGTTTTGCAGGACTTTGGGGAGGCGAGGCGTGGCGCCAGCTTGTGGGCAAACACAATCAAGCGGCAGCGACGCTACGTGAAAATGTTGAGCAGCTGTCGATGGAAAATGCAGCGCAAATAGCACAAAACAAACACAACAAGCGACTTGCCAACGACTGTGAGTGAGAGAGAGAGAGAGAGAGAGAGAGAGCGAGATAGAGCATTACAGCGTGCTAGCGGCGTGTCTGTAATGCGCCTTTGCCCGAGTGCACTGTAAATACCAAAGCAATTTCCACTGTAAAATTAACAAGCGCCAAACCGCAACAGACGTGCCTGCTCGACGGGGCAGCTGGTTGGGGAAGGAGGGTGGGGGCGGGCCGTGTTTGGTCTGTATGGTTAAGGTATTGGCATCTTCAGACACGACTGTGTGTGTGTGTGTGAGTTACATGGCAGCAAATGCTCTGCTCTGATCCGAGGCGCAAAATACATAATGAATTTTCTCACTCTTTTCTTAAACAAGTCGAGCCACGCCTCTTCCCAGGCACGTTCGGCTTGTTTATTTGCCTCTCTTTTTTTTTTTTTTTAGCCACTCACATGCACACACACAAGAGTATGCAATTAAGCTGCCTTAGCTATTATGCAATTGAACGAGCCGACTGTTTAAACAGTTTTTGCCCCAACACACACACACACACACACACACACACACACACACACACACACACACACACACACACACACACACACACACACACACACACACACACACACACACACACACACACACACACACACACACACACTCACACACACATACACTCAAGCCAAATTGTGCAAGCTTTGAGCTTTTGTGTGTTATTTTTGGTGTGCTGGCTATACGGGCTCTGCCTCAACTGACGCTCTTTATCAGCTCGCCTTGAGGGTTTGGCTTTGTGACTCTGAAGCGGTATTTATTTGACGTTGAGCACTGTGAAAGAACTTAATCGTCTAGAACTATATATAAGCATAAACTTTTATCTGAATGTATATATTTTTATTTTGCTTTCAAACAAATTATTTAAACTATAAACTACAAAATTTAAAGCGTCATTAATAGCAATAAAATCTCACCTAATAATAATAGAAAATATTTCATATTTAATTTTTCTACATAAGAAAAAAAGTAATAAAAAACAATAAAAAAAATATAATAAAAAAAAAATAATAATTTAATCTACTTAAAATAGTTTATTTATTTATTTTCAGATTTAGTATATTTCCATTTCTTTCTGATTCTTCTGTATAAATAAAATAAATAAAAATATATAGAATTTCTACAAACAATATATTTTAATTAAAAATCTGAATAGCATGAAGATGGCTGTTTTAACATGATATTATTTCATTAACAACATATTGATATTATTTCATTAACATACATATATAGTGCTAGCTAAAGATTTGGTAAATTTATGAAATTATGATATATGATTTTTATTATATTATCAAATCATTTTATTATGATTATTTATAAAGAATGATTGGTGACATTAAGACATTTTTTTATTTGTTTATTTTGTTTTTATTCTTTTAATATTTATTTATGTAAGACAAACATTTTTTTTTTTTTCATAGCTGAAATTTTTCTGCATCTATTTGCAATATTTCCACTTATATATTTTCTAGTTAAAGTTTTAACTCAAATATCTCAACAACTTGCCAAACAATTTGGCAATTTTGATCAAACTCTTAAGCGGATCAAATAGGTTTATAGGCAGAGCTCACCTGAATTTGAGTTTATTTAAGGCCTGAACTAAATAATAAAAGAGCTAGAAAATGTCAACAACTGTCGCCAGCTGTTGAAAAATCCATTTCAAATTAACAACGCTCGAGTTGCAAGAAAATGCAAAATGTTCGACTTGTTGAGGGTTATGTGAGTGTGCAAGTGTGTGTGTGCAAGTGTGTGTGGCACATAAACCATGCTTTTAACTGGCCATCAGGCACACACACGCACACACACACACACATCAGTTGGCAAACCAATTTCCACAGCGAAGGACCTAAAATGAAACGCGTTTCAATAAATTCGTAAAATAAAATGTGCCAATAAATTGAGTAGAAGCAGCGCGCTGCAAACTAAACTAAAATCAAATTGAATTAAAATTCAAAGCGCTTAATACATAGAGAGAGAGAGAGGGAGAGGGCGTGGAGTGTGTGTTTGGCTGATGGCAGCCTTCAAGTTGTCGCATTTTTCAATAAACTAAACAATTTACGAAAATTGAAGTTTATCTCAATTGTGCAGCTGTTGTTGACAACATTCTGTCCAGCAGCTAACAAAGCACACACAGTGCCCCTCTCGCATCCCCCCATTCTCCCCCTCTCTCATGCTCTTTTGCCAGCTCGCACACAGAACTCAATTTGGCAATAAACTGAGCTACTGAGCTACACTGCCCCCCAAACATATTCACCCGCTGTCCACAGTTCAACGAGAGGGATATCTAGGGAGTGGAACGGAATGGAATGGAATGGAATATGCTAAGAGGAATGGTGAGCGAGGGTTCTAGAAGTTGGCACAAATGCGCTTAGTTGCTTTATTGGTCAAGCTGTTGTGCGTGGATAAAAACCCTTTTAGTGCACAATTGCTATAAATTTGCTGTGGCCATTATATGGAGGGGCAGAGCGGGTGGGACGGTGGTAGTGGTAGATGTAGCGGGTTGCTTTAGTTTTGCAGTTGGGGTAAGTCGTTCAACGAAATGCTTCCATTGTCATGTGTGCAACTCGACTTCACTCGCCCTCGCCCTCACAGCATAGTCGATTGACGAACGAAGCTTATTTTAATCTCATTTGACAGTTCTGGCAAAAAGGCTACGGAACAGCTGTTGTTGCCTCCTCCTCCTGCTGCTGCTTCATTTTCTTCTTCTTCTTCTGCTTTGAGTTTGACAAATGAACAATGCAAAAAGGGTTTTTTCCATTGGCAAACTAAACGCCCTATCCCCAACATTTGGTTGGCCCACCCATATCATATAATTTCACCATGATTAACTTTGAAATTTGCATTTGGTTTAGCTCTTGAGTTTTCTACGACCATTTTGTTGACCCACCGCATACGCAAATCCTTTGTCCTGCTGTTACTTATTCCTACTGCTCTGCCGCTCTTTCGCCCCCTCTTCCTTGTCGTCGTCTTCGCCTCTTTTTGGTCAATTCTCTTGGGTTAATTTTGTAATTTTCGCACATGGCCTTTTATATGGTTCAACATAAAGATTATGGTCCTTGGGCTTTTGGGGCTTATTTGGTTTTTGGTTTTCGCCCAAACTTTATGCGCTCTCTCATGTTTAATTGGAATGGATTGTGTGCTGGGTCAATGGGCGAGCGGACGGGAGCTGGGCAACAATTTAAGTTTTCCACACACTTTTCCAAATGATGTCAAATTGGTTTAAATTAACTACCAAGCGTGTGAACGAATTGAAAGAGTTTCTCCGTATATCTGACAATGGCCTTTAGCACTTTGCAACAACTTTTGCCCCATGGCAGCAAATGAAATTTTCGCCCACATTTCACATTGAATGATTATAATCAATTTAATGTTTATGAAAATGAATTGGATAATTGAATGAGCCGACAGCTCGTTTAACTATTTTATAATCTATTTAGAAAATTGTTAGCATTAGGCTTGCGGCACAAAACCAATTGAAGGAAACGAATTGAGAAAGTGTTTCAAATAATTTGTACAAGAGATGGATTAGATATGATATCGATGTAATGGCAAGAGCGATGAATGATTGGGAAAAGCAAATTACAATTCATATTTTTGCAACATTCATTGGAAGAATTGAGCACACATTCATAGTCAATTATAAGGCTAGGACGTCTATTTAGCGAGCAAATAAGATAAATACTTCCAGCAGTTTCAAAGATGTCTTTGGCATAGATGTTCCTTACATCGAGTCTTGTAGCAGTCAGCTTTTGTCAGGCAGCTGCCTTAACTCAAGTTTCAAGTTTTATTTTTGCAACATTCATTGGAAGAATTGAGCACACATTCATAGTCAATTATAAGGCTAGGACGTCTATTTAGCGAGCAAATAAGATAAATACTTCCAGCAGTTTCAAAGATGTCTTTGGCATAGATGTTCCTTACATCGAGTCTTGTAGCAGTCAGCTTTTGTCAGGCAGCTGCCTTAACTCAAGTTTCAAGTTTTATTTTTGCAACATTCATTGGAAGAATTGAGCACACATTCATAGTCAATTATAAGGCTAGGACGTCTATTTAGCGAGCAAATAAGATAAATACTTCCAGCAGTTTCAAAGATGTCTTTGGCATAGATGTTCCTTACATCGAGTCTCGTAGCAGTCAGCTTTTGTCAGGCAGCTGCCTTAACTCAAGTTTCAAGTTTTATTTTTGCAACATTCATTGGAAGAATTGAGCACACATTCATAGTCAATTATAAGGCTAGGACGTCTATTTAGCGAGCAAATAAGATAAATACTTCCAGCAGTTTCAAAGATGTCTTTGGCATAGATGTTCCTTACATCGAGTCTTGTAGCAGTCAGCTTTTGTCAGGCAGCTGCCTTAACTCAAGTTTCAAGTTTTATTTTTGCAACATTCATTGGAAGAATTGAGCACACATTCATAGTCAATTATAAGGCTAGGACGTCTATTTAGCGAGCAAATAAGATAAATACTTCCAGCAGTTTCAAAGATGTCTTTGGCATAGATGTTCCTTACATCGAGTCTTGTAGCAGTCAGCTTTTGTCAGGCAGCTGCCTTAACTCAAGTTTCAAGTTTTATTTTTGCAACATTCATTGGAAGAATTGAGCACACATTCATAGTCAATTATAAGGCTAGGACGTCTATTTAGCGAACAAATAAGATAAATACTTCCAGCAGTTTCAAAGATGTCTTTGGCATAGATGTTCCTTACATCGAGTCTTGTAGCAGTCAGCTTTTGTCAGGCAGCTGCCTTAACTCAAGTTTCAAGTTTTATTTGTGCAACATTCATTGGAAGAATTGAGCACACATTCATAGTCAATTATAAGGCTAGGACGTCTATTTAGCGAGCAAATAAGATAAATACTTCCAGAAGTTTCAAAGATGTCTTTGGCATAGATGTTCCTTACATCGAGTCTTGTAGCAGTCAGCTTTTGTCAGGCAGCTGCCTTAACTCAAGTTTCAAGTTTTATTTTTGCGACATTCATTGGAAGAATTGAGCACACATTCATAGTCAATTATAAGGCTAGGACGTCTATTTAGCGAGCAAATAAGATAAATACTTCCAGAAGTTTCAAAGATGTCCTTAGCATAGATGTTCCTTACATCGAGTCTTGTAGCAGTCAGCTTTTGTCAGGCAGCTGCCTTAACTCAAGTTTCAAGTTTTATTTTTGCGACATTCATTGGAAGAATTGAGCACACATTCATAGTCAATTATAAGGCTAGGACGTCTATTTAGCGAGCAAATAAGATAAATACTTCCAGCAGTTTCAAAGATGTCTTTGGCATAGATGTTCCTTACATCGAGTCTTGTAGCAGTCAGCTTTTGTCAGGCAGCTGCCTTAACTCAGGTTTCAAGTTTTATTTTTGCAACATTCATTGGAAGAATTGAGCACACATTCATAGTCAATTATAAGGCTAGGACGTCTATTTAGCGAGCAAATAAGATAAATACTTCCAGCAGTTTCAAAGATGTCTTTGGCATAGATGTTCCTTACATCGAGTCTTGTAGCAGTCAGCTTTTGTCAGGCAGCTGCCTTAACTCAAGATTCAAGTTTTATTTGTGCAACATTCATTGGAAGAATTGAGCACACATTCATAGTCAATTATAAGGCTAGGACGTCTATTTAGCGAGCAAATAAGATAAATACTTCCAGCAGTTTCAAAGATGTCTTTGGCATAGATGTTCCTTACATCGAGTCTTGTAGCAGTCAGCTTTTGTCAGGCAGCTGCCTTAACTCAAGTTTCAAGTTTTATTTTTGCGACATTCATTGGAAGAATTGAGCACACATTCATAGTCAATTATAAGGCTAGGACGTCTATTTAGCGAGCAAATAAGATAAATACTTCCAGAAGTTTCAAAGATGTCTTTGGCATAGATGTTCCTTACATCGAGTCTTGTAGCAGTCAGCTTTTGTCAGGCAGCTGCCTTAACTCAAGTTTCAAGTTTTATTTTTGCAACATTCATTGGAAGAATTGAGCACACATTCATAGTCAATTATAAGGCTAGGACGTCTATTTAGCGAGCAAATAAGATAAATACTTCCAGAAGTTTCAAAGATGTCCTTAGCATCGAGTCTTGTAGCAGTCAGCTTTTGTCAGGCAGCTGCCTTAACTCAAGTTTCAAGTTTTATTTGTGCAACATTCATTGGAAGAATTGAGCACACATTCATAGTCAATTATAAGGCTAGGACGTCTATTTAGCGAGCAAATAAGATAAATACTTCCAGCAGTTTCAAAGATGTCTTTGGCATAGATGTTCCTTACATCGAGTCTTGTAGCAGTCAGCTTTTGTCAGGCAGCTGCCTTAACTCAAGTTTCAAGTTTTATTTGTGCAACATTCATTGGAAGAATTGAGCACACATTCATAGTCAATTATAAGGCTAGCACGTCTATTTAGCGAGCAAATAAGATAAATACTTCCAGCAGTTTCAAAGATGTCTTTGGCATAGATGTTCCTTACATCGAGTCTTGTAGCAGTCAGCTTTTGTCAGGCAGCTGCCTTAACTCAAGTTTCAAGTTTTATTTTTGCAACATTCATTGGAAGAATTGAGCACACATTCATAGTCAATTATAAGGCTAGGACGTCTATTTAGCGAGCAAATAAGATAAATACTTCCAGAAGTTTCAAAGATGTCCTTAGCATAGATGTTCCTTACATCGAGTCTTGTAGCAGTCAGCTTTTGTCAGGCAGCTGCCTTAACTCAAGTTTCAAGTTTTATTTTTGCAACATTCATTGGAAGAATTGAGCACACATTCATAGTCAATTATAAGGCTAGGACGTCTATTTAGCGAGCAAATAAGATAAATACTTCCAGAAGTTTCAAAGATGTCCTTAGCATCGAGTCTTGTAGCAGTCAGCTTTTGTCAGGCAGCTGCCTTAACTCAAGTTTCAAGTTTTATTTGTGCAACATTCATTGGAAGAATTGAGCACACATTCATAGTCAATTATAAGGCTAGGACGTCTATTTAGCGAGCAAATAAGATAAATACTTCCAGAAGTTTCAAAGATGTCCTTAGCATAGATGTTCCTTACATCGAGTCTTGTAGCAGTCAGCTTTTGTCAGACAGCTGCCTTAACTCAAGTTTCAAGTTTTATTTGTGCAACATTCATTGGAAGAATTGAGCACACATTCATAGTCAATTATAAGGCTAGCACGTCTATTTAGCGAGCAAATAAGATAAATACTTCCAGCAGTTTCAAAGATGTCTTTGGCATAGATGTTCCTTACATCGAGTCTTGTAGCAGTCAGCTTTTGTCAGGCAGCTGCCTTAACTCAAGTTTCAAGTTTTATTTTTGCAACATTCATTGGAAGAATTGAGCACACATTCATAGTCAATTATAAGGCTAGGACGTCTATTTAGCGAGCAAATAAGATAAATACTTCCAGAAGTTTCAAAGATGTCCTTAGCATAGATGTTCCTTACATCGAGTCTTGTAGCAGTCAGCTTTTGTCAGGCAGCTGCCTTAACTCAAGTTTCAAGTTTTATTTTTGCAACATTCATTGGAAGAATTGAGCACACATTCATAGTCAATTATAAGGCTAGGACGTCTATTTAGCGAGCAAATAAGATAAATACTTCCAGAAGTTTCAAAGATGTCTTTGGCATAGATGTTCCTTACATCGAGTCTTGTAGCAGTCAGCTTTTGTCAGGCAGCTGCCTTAACTCAAGTTTCAAGTTTTATTTTTGCAACATTCATTGGAAGAATTGAGCACACATTCATAGTCAATTATAAGGCTAGGACGTCTATTTAGCGAGCAAATAAGATAAATACTTCCAGAAGTTTCAAAGATGTCCTTAGCATCGAGTCTTGTAGCAGTCAGCTTTTGTCAGGCAGCTGCCTTAACTCAAGTTTCAAGTTTTATTTGTGCAACATTCATTGGAAGAATTGAGCACACATTCATAGTCAATTATAAGGCTAGGACGTCTATTTAGCGAGCAAATAAGATAAATACTTCCAGAAGTTTCAAAGATGTCCTTAGCATAGATGTTCCTTACATCGAGTCTTGTAGCAGTCAGCTTTTGTCAGACAGCTGCCTTAACTCAAGTTTCAAGTTTTATTTTTGCAACATTCATTGGAAGAATTGAGCACACATTCATAGTCAATTATAAGGCTAGGACGTCTATTTAGCGAGCAAATAAGATAAATACTTCCAGCAGTTTCAAAGATGTCTTTGGCATAGATGTTCCTTACATCGATTCTTGTAGCAGTCAGCTTTTGTCAGGCAGCTGCCTTAACTCAAGTTTCAAGTTTTATTTTTGCAACATTCATTGGAAGAATTGAGCACACATTCATAGTCAATTATAAGGCTAGGACGTCTATTTAGCGAGCAAATAAGATAAATACTTCCAGCAGTTTCAAAGATGTCTTTGGCATAGATGTTCCTTACATCGAGTCTTGTAGCAGTCAGCTTTTGTCAGGCAGCTGCCTTAACTCAAGTTTCAAGTTTTATTTTTGCAACATTCATTGGAAGAATTGAGCACACATTCATAGTCAATTATAAGGCTAGGACGTCTATTTAGCGAGCAAATAAGATAAATACTTCCAGCAGTTTCAAAGATGTCTTTGGCATAGATGTTCCTTACATCGAGTCTTGTAGCAGTCAGCTTTTGTCAGGCAGCTGCCTTAACTCAAGTTTCAAGTTTTATTTTTGCAACATTCATTGGAAGAATTGAGCACACATTCATAGTCAATTATAAGGCTAGGACGTCTATTTAGCGAGCAAATAAGATAAATACTTCCAGAAGTTTCAAAGATGTCCTTAGCATAGATGTTCCTTACATCGAGTCTTGTAGCAGTCAGCTTTTGTCAGGCAGCTGCCTTAACTCAAGTTTCAAGTTTTATTTTTGCAACAGGCGCGTAACCAGGGGGTTTGAACCCCCGAAACCCCCCCCCCTGTATACGCGCCTGCCTGTGCTAGTTCATGTTTAGCTAGTCAAACACATACTCACATACACCCACACGCCCACACACCCACACACACTCACATGCAACATCTCATAGCCAGGGTAGCTACCCACATTCGCTGCCAATTTCCCAACTGAATCGAAGCCGTTGATATTTTTGCAAATAATTCGCACGATTTTCTATTCGAAATGCGCCCTGGTAACCCATATGCCCCATTTGAGGCGAGTGAACGAACGGCTTAGGCGGAGTGGAGTGGGGGAGTTGAATATTGGGGTTCGGCTTGTCGAAACTTTTCGCATAAAATAACACAAGATAAATTGTTAATGTGTCTGTGGGGAAGCGATTAGCGGTAAACGTAGCGAGTTTATTTCGACTTTTCAGACGGCACTTAAGAGTTTTGCTACGGCCACGGTCAATGCGGCGTATGCGTAATTTGAATAATATTTTTCTAGCAAGAGTAGAATTCTAGATAAATGCAACTCCCAGTTTTGTTTGTTCTTTTTATTTGGGTGAATAGCAAAATCTTGCAACGATTTTTTGTCTGACAACTTTATTGATTGTGAACTAAGTTGCAAATATGAAATAAAATTTTAAAAAATAAATAAAATAAAATAAAAAATTCTTGTATATATATATTGCATATATTTATACTTATTTTTTATGAACGACTTATGTATTCAAAAATTGTCTCAGCTACCTTCAATCAGTCAATCAGTCAGTTAGTCCTTCAGTCAGTCAGTCAATTCGTTCAACTCAACTGTCACAGGCAATTTATTTGGCTTTATATTGCCAGGCATTTTTATTGCAACCCTCTCTTTCACTCTTGCACTCTCTCTCTCTCTCTCATCTCTTTCCTCTTCAAGCATTCAAGTGCCTTCAGGCACAGCTTCACTTCAGGTCTTGCAATTGGCTAGGTAAAGCACACACACACACACACGCACACACATTCTGGTTGCCTGGAGTCTGGTTTATTCAGGTGTGCAATTGGCAAATGCTGCTGCTGCTACTGCTGGGGTAAATTGCAGCTGCAGCTCATGATAAATCGTTATTTATAATTTGTATTGTTATCGTACGATTTTCCCTTAACCCATTTTCCATGCCAATGGAAATTGTTAGTAAAGTGGCAATCAATGAAAATACCGAATGGCCAGCTCAAATGATGCAGTTACCTTCTTGATCGCTTCATAAGTGAGTCTGCAGAAGCTGCTTCAAAGCGGCTTTATAACTCTATATAACTTGAGAAATTTATTGTGCTTTCAGATTGTTGTCTAGGTTTTAAGATCCAAGACTTTTTGGATTTGTTTCTATATACTTTATTCTTTTTTCTACACAAACTGTAAATAAATTTCTATTCAACCACTCAAACAAATATTTCCACACAATTATTGTAAAATGAAATACATCCACAACAATTTGGTGCAAAGCTCTTTATAAAATTAACCGAATTCGTAGGACCAACAATAGTTTGTATAAGCAATGCTCAACTGAATCCGCAGCTGGCACTTAAATTGCAGTAAATACCAAAACCGACTAAATAATTATTAGCTACGTAAATTTCAGAAAAACCAAAAATGTACAAATTTACTAACCTGTTCAGAGGATAGGCAGAGGGGTGGGCAGAGGGTATGCCCGTAGCTTAGCATGCGGTTAGCTAACCTAATTTGAAGAGCAAACATAATATATATGGATAATTACATATTTCACTCCATACACACACTATTCCCTGGGGTTAAAACTTTTATAGAGTTTTCATGTGAGTAGCAACATAATTTTGATAGTCAAAAATTTGTGCATTGGTTATTAATGAAAAATGTTTTTGTGGCTGCCAAAAACCAACTAAAGCTTCAACTTTATCTGGCAGCTACTTAAAGCGAAGCTGCAGTTGCAGTTGCAGCTGGAGGTCAGCCTCGTTTAGCCGGGGCATAAATAAATGCAACTGTCAGAGCCAGTCGAAAGCAACAGTAGCTACAACAACAACAATAACAAAGGCAGGGAATAAGCTGAATGCTAAAAGTCTGAAAGCTGCTGGCCAACTGTCAGCGTCGAGTGCAAGTGACAAGTCGGCAACTCGAAAAAAAAAAAGAAACGAGGGTGAAAGCCGGATGCGTCTTCAAGGCAATGGAGGTCAAACTCAATTGTGTGTGTGTGTGTGTGTGTGTGTGTGCGTGTGCGTGTGTTGGCAAATGTGAGTGCATTAGAGTGTGTGCGCCTAGGTGTATGTGAAGTTAGGTGTGTGCCGACGTTTAATGATACCCTGTAATCGCAGGAAATGAGCGGGAACAGAAGGGCCTAATGCTAAGGTAATTTAGGATATTTCTGTATTTTATTTATTATAATTTAAAAACAAATAAATTGTTTACCTTTTCTTTTTTTTTTATTGGATAAATAAAATATAAAAAAAAAAAAATTTATATTTGTTAATTTAATTTTGATTACACTTCTTATATATACATATATAAAAAAAAAAAATAAAATAAAATAAAATAAATAAATAAAATACAAATAATATTAAGAAACAAATTTTAAGACTTATTAACAATTATTATTAACAATTCTCATTTACTATATAAATAAAATGAGAAAAAATAATTAGATTGAATTCAAATGTATTATTTTTTATGTTCAATTTTTATTTATACATTTTAAAGTAACAAATGCAAAAAAAAATTAATAAAATTGATATATTAAATAAAATAAATAAATAAAATTGTGTATAAAAATATTAATAATTTAAAAACAATTGAATATGCATGTATGAAATAAAATAAAAAATAAAATATTGTATAAAAAATATAATTAATTTAAAAACAATTAAAGACAATAAAAGAAAAATTAATATTTATAAATAAAATAAAATAAATAAACAAAATGTTGTATTAAAAAGTATTATTAATTTAAAAACAATTGAAGACAATAAAACAAATTAAATGATGTCAAATAGTATTTATGTATTTAATTTAAAATAATCTCTTATTTATTTATACCTTCCCAGAGTATATTTTAATTGAATTATACTTTTTGGCATACCCCAATTCCTTTTATTTATTTTATTCTGCGCTCTGAAATATACAACTTAAATCCAAATCGATTTTATTACAGCTGACAATCATCATTGCAAAAGTCTTTTAGCTCACAGAAGAGACAACTTTCAGCTGCAGGGCATCCTCTAGTCTATCAGATCTCAATTAGTACAAAGTCCTTTGTGCTTAGCTCTTTAGTGGCTGCGCTGCTTGGCTTTTTATGCCAGCGACTCGCGTTTTGGGCTCGCTCGTTCCTTCCTTCGTTCGTTCGTTCGTTTGCGTTGAACATATTGTGCATGCCGCTGCCACAGACTGTTGCATACTTCTGTGCACTCGACTGCGCCTGAGTGACTGCGCCTCAAGTCCCCGCCTTTGAGTATCCACTTGCTCTCCTCCCCACCATCCATGTACCAAGAAATTACCTAGCCAAAGTTGCGTAGCGAATCAGGCGTAAAGCAGACAAAGAAAAGTAGCTTCAAGTTGCCTGACAGATATTATTATTTATGTTGCTCTCTGGGTCGCCATTCACTCTAGCTCTCTCCTTCTCTCTCTCTCTCTCTTTCGCTTAACCAATTTGGAACATACTTTCTCTCTCTCTCTATCTGTCTATCTCTCTGTTTCCTTTTCTTTGCATGGTTGAGTGCGCTTTTAAGTAGAAAAACGCGAAATGGAAACGCTCATTACTCATGCGAGTGCAGCACGGGCCAAAGGCAAAAGTTTTTGAAGTAAACTAGCAGCCAGTGTTGGAAAAGTCGCAAAAGTATGCACAAAACTGCATAATAAGTTAACTGTTATAATAGCAGTTAATATATATATATTTGTATATATGTAGAAATATCGAAATTTGAAATGTCCAGGGTTGCAAATCATGCTTGTAAATATTTTTAAAATATTAAAATAGATTAATTTCTTTGATTTCTGTGAATTAATTAATGGAATTCTTTTTTTATTTAATAGAAATATTTCTGTTAAATTATTTTTATGCAATTTTCGTCTTTCTCAACATATTAATTTAGATTTCTTCAGCTTTAAGAGCTCAACTGTGCATTTTAATATTATTCATATGGGCTTTTGGGAGTTCGAGAGCGACGAAAACTATTTAAGTCTGCCAGTGACAGGCCCTGGGGCAAATCAAATAAATCACTTGCTCGCGTCTAATTAAACTTAAGCTGCGACCCTTAACACTTGAGCTTTTGCCATTGTTTTCTGTCCTCTAGTCCTTTCGTCCTTCTGGCCTATTGCCCTCGCTGGGCCGTGCCGTGCCGTGTTGTATGCCGCGTGCTCGCGCACACACATCAAGTGATTTGCATAAGGCGTTTGCTTGGATACACCAACGCCTACAAATGCCAAAGATCAACCGGGGAGCCATTCCAGGCGACATGTCGTACCCAACACCCGGGGCGCCGACGACATGCGAATGTGTCTATGCATATGAGCGCAGCTCTCTGCCCTCACGCCCCAACACGCACACACTCACACACACACACACACACATACAACTTCTACTCTTTCTGCTACTTCTACTTTCCTCCTCTCTTTCGCTTCCTTTCCAAACTAGCGGCAACTGTGTCACGCGCACTTTTGCGTCATGTGTGCCAATTAAAGCCATGCCACGCCCATCGCCAGCTGCGAAACCCATATGCAACCCAAAAAGAGCAATAGCAAGCAAGACTTTTGAACTCGACTGAGAAGTGTTTAGTCTATGTATGCCCTCTCTTGCTTTTGCTTTAAAGCTGAATTGAGCTCAAAATGTATTAATCAAGCAACAAGATTTTAAATTTAAATAGTGAAGATTAATTCGTTTTAGATTGCATTATATTTCGAATATATATTTCGTATAAGCTTACATGTGCTTTAAAAGCTCTTAAATTTTTTAAATTATTTTTGTGCAAGCTTTAAAGTATTGCATACTATATAGTAAATTATATTCAAAGCTATTTAGGAACAAAACAGTCCGTTTTTTTTTTTTTTAACACTGACTTACTGACAGAATAGTCATACCATCCAGAGAAAAGCCATTATGCATAATTTCATTTATATATAATAGAGAATGTTTTAAAATTTATATCTGTATATAATTTTATATTTTTACAAATAATTTACTTGCATAATTACCTATATCATTTTATATATTTATAGCAGATATCAAATTATATAAATATATAAATTTAAATATTATATATTTATATAATTTATATATTTTATAAATTCAAATATTCCATATTATATATAGGCTTTTACTTATTTTTGAAATTTGCTTAAAATTAGCTCTAAGCAGTGGCCAAACAATAAAATAAAATAAATAATATTTTAAATAAAATAAATAATATTTTTTTTTATTTAATTATTTAATTATTTAATTTTTTTTATTTCTTTTATTTATTTATTTTTAATTATATTTATTTTATTTACTTTATTTATTTTTTGATTTGATTATTTTATCATAATATATTTTTATTTATTTATTTAATTTGTTTTTTATTTCTTTCATTTATTTATTTTTAATTATATTTATTTTATTTACTCTATTTATTTTTTTTATTTGTTTTTTTTTATCATTTACGAAATTCAGCTTACTTTAAAACAACTCAACAACCCTATTCATCCCATAGAGCACAGGGTATTTAAATATAAGTAGCTTTGCTAGCTGCTGCTGCTGCTCCAGCTTCTTGCTGCGACTAACTGTAGTCAACTTTTGCGCCCTGCTGCCTTGTTGTGCACGTTATTAGCTGTCGTTTATTTTACACAAGTTGCGCTAGGCGGGGCGTGCCAGCTAGAATGAGAGAGGGCAGAGGAGGGGGGGTGGGGGCTGCCAGGAAATAGGGATTTAGCTAGAGTTTGAAGCAAGTCCCGCTGCTTCAGAGTTCTTGTGCTGAGCAAATTTCTCATGTCGTCGTTTTGCAATGCGGACCAGCAACAGAAGTCGGCTAACTACTTGCTCCACATCCCGAGCACCTTTTCCTCTCTTATTGGCTGCATATGCCTGGCAGTCACTGTGTTGCCTGTCCCTCGTAATGCGCTTGCTGGGCTGCAGACATTTTGGGTCCTGGTACACTTAAAGTCATTAGTTGCTGCAGATCTTTAAGCAGCTGAACTCGTTTGCTCTGCTTTTGAGTACAGGAAGTGCAGCAGACTTTTAAATATAAGCAACCTCGCCCAAAAAAAAACACACACACACACTAACACACTCACAAAATATATATAGAAAGGAAAGCCAATGTCAGACTGAGTAAATTTCATGGGGGCAAGTGCAACAAGATTGTCGTAACGCGAAAATTTCGAAAGAAAAACAAACAAACAAATTGCAAATATTTTTCTAATGTCTGATGGCAGCTGGCGAGGCACGAAAGAGAGGGAGGGACGGAGAGAGAAAAAGTGCGACAGACCGAGAGAGTTTGTGAGAAAAAGCGACGCTAATGAACTATGAAAATAGCATATGCCAAAGCAAAGCAGAATACACAGAGCAAAGTAAAGTCTGTTGCGTGACACAAGCTGCAAAACTATGGATAAAAAGTTCAATATAAAAGTTAAATATTGTAAACGTAAGAGCCTTGAAATATGATCTAAGAGTTCTGTATAATTTAAGAAATTATGGAGTGAATGAGTTCTTGAGAATTTTGAATTGTAGTTCAGTTTAAGGATATGAGCTAATCATACTCAATTTTTATTCTCCATCCAGTTAAGTTTTAAATTTAAATTGAGTTGAGCTGAATTTCGGAATCATGAACTAATCGCACTAGACGCTGCACAAGAAACACTCGATAGAACTTAAAATCATCAATTTTCTTTACATACATCAATTTAATTTTATAAAATGGCTATTTTCTTTTTATTATTTAATTTTGTTTATTTATTTATTGCTTTTTTATTATTTTTTTTGTATTTCTTTTTTTGCTAAAACTTTAGAGCTAATCTAACAAAATCTCTTTAAATTTATTAAATGGCTAAATTTTGTTTTTATTATTTATTTATTTTTTAAATTTATTTATTTTTTAATTATTATTATTTTTATTTATTTATTGTTTTTCTTTTATTTATTTATTTATTGTTTTTTTTTTTTTTTGTTTTTAGTAAAACATTATAGCGAATAACGAGTTATATTTTCGTCTGAGTATTTGAATAAATCAGAAAAATTTCAAGAGCAACTGATTTAATAACAAGTAAATGCGAAATGATTATTTATTTATATATTTATATATAAGCAACTCATTTTAATATCATTGTATAAATCAAGTCCTTAAGAATTTGTAGAACTTCTTGTCAAACTGAAGCTAAAAATAAAAAAATAAAAAGATATACAGTAAAGATTTTTATAAAAATAAAATATTAGCTATAGCTGTAGCTGCAGCTCAATGCAATAAATGAATCAATAAATTATTATATTTTTAAAATAAAATATTAGCTTACAACTCCACTTAATAAATGATTCAATAAACTATTTTAAATTAAATAAATTATTATTAAAATAAAATATTTTCGTATAGCTTAATAGAATAAATGATTCAATAAACTATTATATTACTAAAAAATAAAATATTTAATTGCAGCTCAACTTCTAAATAAATTAGTTAATGCTATATTTAATGCCCTGCATACTAATGTAGTTTATTTTGAAATCTATATTGTATTAGGATTCCACAGTGCAGCTTTATTAATTGTGAAAATAAAAACAAGTGAGAGCAACAGGAGGGGGAGGGAAAGAAAAGTGAGTTATTCGTGGGCTTCCGCTTGCAGCTGCAGCTGCTGCTGCTGCTTCGTATATGAAATGAGACAAGTGACAGCAGCTGCCACAAGGGGCAAGGAGCAAATGCTAATGCAACGAGTTACGCAGCTGTATATCTGCCAGTGTATGTGTGTGTTTGTGTGTGTGTGTGTGAGTGAGTGTGTGTGTTTGTGTGTGCATGGCAAGTGGCAGTGCAATCGCAATCGTTTGGCTGAGTCGCTTGGTCAAGTAACTCGATTCTGTGGCTGGTTGGCCCTTGGACTGTTTTGTAATTTATATGCGCGTGTCGATGTTGTCCTTGTCGTCCTTGCTGTCGTCGTCGTCGTCGTCGCACTGGCTGCAGCTTCCTTGTAGTGTGGCAACCGCAACGAACGAAATCTGACAGGAAGCATTTTTGTGACAAGCGCACAAGTTTCACGCTTCAATGTGCAGCAGAATGACAGCCCACGGGAAGGGTGCTCAAGAGAGAGAGAGAGAGGGTAGAGGCAGAGGTAGAGCGAGAGAGGGAGAAGAAAGCATCTCAGTGTCTGTGTCAAGGGGCAAGCGTCAACAGCAAATGAAAATGGTTGAGTGACCTATGGCACAAGGGAGAGGGGGAGAAGTTTGCACTGAGGAGCTGCTAGAAAATGAAAAGTACAATATGTTTGGGATTTGTTTTCTCTAGTTTTTCTCTATTTATTTATACATTTTTTCCCTTTTTTTTTGTGCTGCCAGCGGGTTGCTAGTGGCAAGAGCTTGACATTGATAGACGCAATGGTCACCTGATAAAGTGAAGCAGCTACGATAGAGACAGAGACGGAAAATCTGATAAAAAGAGGTCAACCAAATTGAAGCAGTTGACCTAAGTGGTTTATGATGAAATGAGAGAGAGACCAGCAACAAAGTAAAATTTAACCTCAGGATAAACTCTGTGTAATACTAAGCCAAATATGATAAAGGGACAACAGTAGAGCGAGAGGGAGACAAAGGGAGAAAGACAGAGGGAGAATAAGCAAGAAGAAGCTTATCGAAATAAGGTTGACTTAAGTTTTTGTATATTAAGAAAAATAAGATAGCAAGAATTTATGAAACGTAGTCAAAAACTCTAATTGTTGGATCTTTGTTTTATATATAATTTAAGCAGTTGAATTTATGTAGAGAATATACGATAATATTTAAAAAAAATTAATAATATAAATATGTAATAATAATAATTATAATAATAATAATCAAAATAATAATAATAATAATATATTGCAGTCACGAAAATTCATCTAAACTCTGTTTGCATAAAGCAAATTATCATTTGATTTTACTAAATATATTATTATAATTATATATTATTATTATATATTTAACATGAAAATAAGTCTTAGTCGAAGACTTTTGGTATCAATTGTATTGTTATGATAAATGAAAAGAAAAATAAGAAAATAAAGAAAAATAAATAAATGAAAAGTTTCAAATTTTGTTTTTAAAATTACAATTTTTAATGACCGTCATATATGTATGTTTATTTAATTGATATAGAACAATTTATTTTTCATTAAATTTCGGTATTCAAAGGCGTTTTTATAATATACAGTGGCTCACAGCTTATTTCAACCAGCACCTCAAAAAAAGTTTGCATGTCTATAAAATCTTAACTATTTGAGATATCGAAGAAATTTAAACGCAGATTGTTAGTGTGATGTTTAAACTAATACAAAATTAATCCATTTTTTTTTTTTAATATTTTTTAAACATTTAATTATGCTCAAAAACTAAAAAATGAGACCAAAACAGTTCCACAGCTATATATATTTATTGAAGATAATATATATCCTAATATATAATTAAAACAAGGGCCCTTTCTCCTGAATATAAATAGCCATGCTAAATAGACATTAGAACCATTTTAAATTTCTATTTACACCCAAGCAAATTTTTCTTGAATTTTAGCTCCATGTGGAACATTTAGCCAAACCTAAAAAACAAACACATAACAATTTTTGCAAAGATATGAAATCTTCAAGTAGGCAACTCCTGCTGCTGCATATTAGGCTGCCACTATATAACCTACGTCCCTTTTTTTGGAAAGGTAACAAAAAGCAGCTGCTTAGTCTGCCTGTATGAAAAATATAAAACACATGTTTGCCTTCATCAGACATTAAACAACTTTTTCAACACAGGAACTCCTTCTGCCCGGCTACGACATAAACATATTAAGAGCACACGCGGTGCTCATTGTAAAAGTTTGCTGTTTAAAGAGAGAGAGAGAGAGAGAGAAAGCCTCAAATGGGCTTCTGTTTTCTTTCGTTTTTTTACCTCAACTGAGGTACAACAAAACTTTTAACCATTTTAAGCTGGCGACAATTTTTGGTTACTTGCTTTTCATTTTCTTCTCTTTTTTTTTCGTCTACCCTGCTTTCCGTTCCAGTTTACAGCAGTAGCAGGAAGGCGACGACTCCTGCTGCTGCTGCTGCTGCTGCTGCTGTGGCTGTTATTATTATTCAGTTACGCGCTGTTTATACAGGCGAGATATTCATACATTCATGAATGTATATATATGTATACGTATATCTATATAATGCACGTACTCGTATCTTCTTTTGGCTTCAGCCCAACACACACGACGCTCGGCGAGAATTTGCATAAACACCAACTACAACAACAACAACAACAATAGCCACATATATCTGCTGGGAAGCATCCGTAGATAGCGCAACGCGACTTGGTTTACTTTTAAATTTGTATTATATGCATTTATACTCCCCAACATATATATGTAAAATAAAAAAAATAAAAGGAAACCCCATATGTAATTTTTTTTTTTTTGCTCCTGCATTCTTGTACATGTTTATAAAATTGTCTAAATTCCCACAAGTTGATTTAAACTTTCTTGCTTCTTTGCTGTGTAAGCGCCACCAAAAGTTGTGCCGTCATTTCATTCAGTTGGCTTTAGTTGCAAATATACCCTACAATTTGTGCGCTTCCAAGAGAGTGAAGTGGAATATTTGCTTTTTCCAACTTTCCTAATGCTAATCTCATTTACAGAGTATGCAGCAGTCGTTGCTATTTGCATTTACACTTCAGCAATTTCGCTTGTTTCTATGGGGAGTCGCAGCGAGTCGTACACGGTTCGCCTTTGCTTGGTGCCACGTCGCGTATACGTTATGCTTTTTACACAATTGTTATTATTGTTGCTCGGCGGATTTCTTTTCGAAGCTGAATTTGTATTTTCCCTTCTTATTTTTTTTTTGCACACGTGTAACACACACATATATATATATATATATATATATATAAATATATATATATATTTTTTTTAGTCCACCAGGAAATGCTAAAAATGCACTCAGGTATTGAGCGTGTGTGTGTGTGTGTGTGTGTGTGTGTGTGTTGCTTGTTTATTTATGCAACTGTGCCAAAGGATTGGATTTTGGTTTTGGTTCAGGCAAAACACGATAGGAGCATGTTTTATGTAATACTCCCATATCATCGTATCGACTATCTGAAATGGAAAGCGAAGTGATGAGAGAGAGAGGCAACAATCGACAAATTGCCAGAGACAATTGAATTGAGAGCTGCGAGAGCACAAGACTGTAAATAGGGCCACACCAAAATGAGAAACAGAGTGTAAGGAAATTTAGTTGAAGATGCGAAGTAGAATCATAGAAAACTAAGGCAACTGCGGCAATGATGATGTGAATATTTTTGGGGGCAAAGCAGAAAAAATCTCCTATTTTGTGCAGCAAAAATTTTGCTTAGTTAGAAGTCTTTAATATTGAAAAGAAATAAAGTGAATTATAAGAGCTATACATTATAAAGAAAGCAAAAATTTGGGGGCGTTATACATACATATATCAGAAGAGTGAACAGAAATTAATATAAATAAAGAATATAGATGGACAGATATGCGAAATAAGTAAACTGTTTACTGGGCTCAATTGGCTGTAAGACAAAGATTTTAAAGCATTTTATAAACATAAATTTAAATCAATGGAGGAATAAATTGAAAGCAAAATATATATATATATATATATATATATATATATATATATATATATATTAATTTGTAAAGAAACAAATTCCTTCTGCTTTATTATTATTATTATTTTTATTTATTTACTTTTTTTTTTGTTTTTGAATAGACTCTTTTAAATGTGGTTTAAATTTCCTTCTTTTTTATTGTTATTATTTTTTAATTTTTTTTAAATTTTTTTTTTATTTATTTATTATTATTATTATTAAAATTATTATTTTTTTTTTTTTTGAATAGACTCTAAAACAATAAAAAAGAAGGAAATTTAAACCATATTGAAGGTTTAAATTTCCTTCTTTTTATTGTTTTTTTTTAAATATTTTTATTAATTTTATTTTTTTATTTATTTATTATTATTACTATTATTATTATTATTTTTAATATACTCTTTTAAATATGGTTTAAATTTCCTTCTTTTTTATTGCTATTATTTTTTAAATATTTTTTTAAATTTTATTTATTTATTTATTTATTTATTTATTTATTTATTTATTTATTTATTTATTTATTTATTTATTTATTTATTTATTTATTTCTTTATTTATTTATTTATTTATTTATTTATTTATTTTTTGACTAAACTCTTTTAAATATAGTTTAAATTTCCTTCTTTTTTTATTTTTATTATTTTTTTAATTACAAGAAGTCTCTCCCATACTTTGGATAGTGACGACAGCAGACTTATTGGACGGTGCGATTCGGGGTCATCCTCCGGCTTTCCTGGTTTATGGATCATTACAATCGCTGCCATCTTCCAATGCTTAGGAAAGAATTGCTTTATTGACTACTTTACTGACTTAAAGCATGCAGTCGAAACGCTATAAGGCTTGCATGTCAGATGAAAGTCTACTATGATCATTAAAACTCAGCTGAAAAGTATGCAATGCCTTTTGAAAACTCTGCAGCTATTGTGGCCTCTTTATGCAGGCTTGAATGTGAAATTCTACTATGATCATTAAAACTCAGCTGAAAAGTATGCAATGCCTTTTGAAAACTCTTCAGCCTGTGTGGCCTCCTGCTTTATACACTGCTTTGAGGCTTGCATGTGAGAGTCAACTATGATCATTAAAACTCAGCTGAAGAGCTTAACTTTTTTGAACTCGTCTTCTTTATTTGTATTTGTTTTTTATTTATCTATTTTGTTTATGCCCTGTATTATTTTATTTATTATTAAAGCTAATAAAATCATCTTGCCTGTGATTTATTTCTCAGCTGAAAAGTATGCAATGTGAAATTCTACTATGATCATTAAAACTCAGCTGAAAAGTATGCAATGCCTTATGAAAACTCTGCAGCCTTTGTGGCCTCTTTATGCAGGCTTGAATGTGAAATTCTACTATGATCATTAAAACTCAGCTGAAAAGTATGCAATGCCTTTTGAAAACTCTTCGGCCTGTGTGGCCTCTTGCTTTATTCACTGCTTTACATACTTACAGCAAGCAGTCGAAACTCTTTAAGGCTTGAATGTGAAATTCCACTATGATCATTAAAACTCAGCTGAAAAGTATGCAATGCCTTTTGAAAACTCTGCAGCCTTTGTGGCCTCTTTATGCAGGCTTGAATGTGAAATTCTACTATGATCATTAAAACTCAGCTGAAAAGTATGCAATGCCTTTTGAAAACTCTTCGGCCTGTGTGGCCTCTTGCTTTATTCACTGCTTTACATACTTACAGCAAGCAGTCGAAACTCTTTAAGGCTTGCATGTCAGATGAAAGTCTACTATGATCATTTTATTTATTATTAAAGCTAATAAAATCATCTTGCCTGTGATTTATTTCTCAGCTGAAAAGTATGCAATGCCTTTTGAAAACTTTGCTTTGCAGACTTAAAGCATGCAGTCGAAACGCTTTAAGGCTTGAATGTGAAATTCTACTATGATCATTAAAACTCAGCTGAAAAGTATGCAATGCCTTTTGAAAACTCTGCAGCCTTTGTGGCCTCTTTATGCAGGCTTGAATGTGAAATTCTACTATGATCATTAAAACTCAGCTGAAAAGTATGTAATGCCTTTTGAAAACTCTGCAGCCTTTGTGGCCTCTTTATGGAGGCTTGAATGTGAAATTCTACTGTGATCATTAAAACTCAGCTGAAAAGTATGCAATGCCTTTTGAAAACTCTGCAGCCTTTATGGCCTCTTTATGCAGGCTTGAATGTGAAATTCTACTATGATCATTAAAACTCAGCTGAAAAGTATGCAATGCCTTTTGAAAACTCTGCAGCCTTTGTGGCCTCTTTATGCAGGCTTGAATGTGAAATTCTACTGTGATCATTAAAACTCAGCTGAAAAGTATGTAATGCCAACTCTGCAGCCTTTGTGGCCTCTTTATGCAGGCTTGAATGTGAAATTCTACTATGATCATTAAAACTCAGCTGAAAAGTATGCAATGCCTTTTGAAAACTCTTCAGCCTGTGTGGCCTCCTGCTTTATACACTGCTTTGAGGCTTGCATGTGAGAGTCAACTATGATCATTAAAACTCAGCTGAAGAGCTTAACTTTTTTGAACTCGTCTTCTTTATTTGTATTTGTTTTTTATTTATCTATTTTGTTTATGCCCTGTATTATTTTATTTATTATTAAAGCTAATAAAATCATCTTGCCTGTGATTTATTTCTCAGCTGAAAAGTATGCAATGTGAAATTCTACTATGATCATTAAAACTCAGCTGAAAAGTATGCAATGCCTTTTGAAAACTCTGCAGCCTTTGTGGCCTCTTTATGCAGGCTTGAATGTGAAATTCTACTATGATCATTAAAACTCAGCTGAAAAGTATGCAATGCCTTTTGAAAACTCTTCAGCCTGTGTGGCCTCTTGCTTTATTCACTGCTTTACATACTTACAGCAAGCAGTCGAAACTCTTTAAGGCTTGAATGTGAAATTCTACTATGATCATTAAAACTCAGCTGAAAAGTATGCAATGCCTTTTGAAAACTCTTCAGCCTGTGTGGCCTCCTGCTTTATACACTGCTTTGAGGCTTGCATGTGAGAGTCAACTATGATCATTAAAACTCAGCTGAAGAGCTTAACTTTTTTGAACTCGTCTTCTTTATTTGTATTTGTTTTTTATTTATCTATTTTGTTTATGCCCTGTATTATTTTATTTATTATTAAAGCTAATAAAATCATCTTGCCTGTGATTTATTTCTCAGCTGAAAAGTATGCAATGTGAAATTCTACTATGATCATTAAAACTCAGCTGAAAAGTATGCAATGCCTTTTGAAAACTCTGCAGCCTTTGTGGCCTCTTCATGCAGGCTTGAATGTGAAATTCTACTATGATCATTAAAACTCAGCTGAAAAGTATGCCTGTGTGGCCTCCTGCTTTATACACTGCTTTGAGGCTTGCATGTGAGAGTCAACTATGATCATTAAAACTCAGCTGAGGAGCTTAACTTTTTTGAACTCGTCTTCTTTATTTGTATTTGTTTTTTATTTATCTATTTTGTTTATGCCCTGTATTATTTTATTTATTATTAAAGCTAATAAAATCATCTTGCCTGTGATTTATTTCTCAGCTGAAAAGTATGCAATGTGAAATTCTACTATGATCATTAAAACTCAGCTGAAAAGTATGCAATGCCTTTTGAAAACTCTGCAGCCTTTGTGGCCTCTTTATGCAGGCTTGAATGTGAAATTCTACTATGATCATTAAAACTCAGCTGAAAAGTATGCAATGCCTTTTGAAAACTCTTCGGCCTGTGTGGCCTCTTGCTTTATTCACTGCTTTACATACTTACAGCAAGCAGTCGAAACTCTTTAAGGCTTGCATGTCAGATGAAAGTCTACTATGATCATTTTATTTATTATTAAAGCTAATAAAATCATCTTGCCTGTGATTTATTTCTCAGCTGAAAAGTATGCAATGCCTTTTGAAAACTTTGCTTTGCAGACTTAAAGCATGCAGTCGAAACGCTTTAAGGCTTGAATGTGAAATTCTACTATGATCATTAAAACTCAGCTGAAAAGTATGCAATGCCTTTTGAAAACTCTGCAGCCTTTGTGGCCTCTTTATGCAGGCTTGAATGTGAAATTCTACTATGATCATTAAAACTCAGCTGAAAAGTATGTAATGCCTTTTGAAAACTCTGCAGCCTTTGTGGCCTCTTTATGCAGGCTTGAATGTGAAATTCTACTGTGATCATTAAAACTCAGCTGAAAAGTATGCAATGCCTTTTGAAAACTCTGCAGCCTTTATGGCCTCTTTATGCAGGCTTGAATGTGAAATTCTACTATGATCATTAAAACTCAGCTGAAAAGTATGCAATGCCTTTTGAAAACTCTTCAGCCTGTGTGGCCTCCTGCTTTATACACTGCTTTGAGGCTTGCATGTGAGAGTCAACTATGATCATTAAAACTCAGCTGAAGAGCTTAACTTTTTTGAACTCGTCTTCTTTATTTGTATTTGTTTTTTATTTATCTATTTTGTTTATGCCCTGTATTATTTTATTTATTATTAAAGCTAATAAAATCATCTTGCCTGTGATTTATTTCTCAGCTGAAAAGTATGCAATGTGAAATTCTACTATGATCATTAAAACTCAGCTGAAAATTATGCAATGCCTTTTGAAAACTCTTCAGCCTGTGTGGCCTCTTGCTTTATTCACTGCTTTACATACTTACAGCAAGCAGTCGAAACTCTTTAAGGCTTGCATGTCAGATGAAAGTCTACTATGATCATTAACACACACAAACATAGACACACATAGGCACGGCTCGACTGCAGCGAGCTCTACCTACCGTCAGGCTCAACATTTGGGAGAGACAGTGCTTGAGTAAAAGTGGCCCTATATAAAGGGCAGCAGCTGAAGCATTTCTTCAGTCAGTCTTCAGTGGTCCAGGCCTAGTGGCGGTCAGCGCAATAAAGTGAAGTAGAGTGTGTGATCGATCAGGTAAGCATTGAAGATGTAGAAGGAACTAATATATTCATATATGTATATATATATTATATATATATATATATATATATATGTATATATATATTATATATATATATATATATATATATATATATATATATATATAGTATATACATACTAGCAGTCCCAGCAAGCGTTGCATTGCCCTACCCTTATTTCTAGGTAAAAAATGATTGAAAGGTATGTTGTTCAGGTTGGGATATACTCTGATTAATTTATTAATCAGATTTTCATTCAAGCACCTTGTGGTAAACGACACGCATTTTCTAGATTGAGGCCACAAATAGTCAAAGATTGGCCCTGTGATTTGTTGATTGTCATGGCGAAGGCATGATGATGATTTCTCAAAGCAATTGCTGAATATCGGTAATGGCCGTATTCCTGTTGACGAAAGGAGTGGCTTGATTTCATTTCCTCAAAATTTTTGCAATTTCGTCTCATCAAAAGATGAGCTTATCAACAAAGTATTTCCGAATATCATTGCTTTCCACAAAAATACTAAATGGTTAATTTTGGCAGCTAAAAATAAAGATGTGGATGATTTATAATTTTATAATTCAAAATAAAATCGGTACTCTGTATTCATTTAAATCTATCGACTGTGTAACAAACGAAGATGAAGCCACTAATTATCCAACTGAATTTTTGAATTCCTTGGATGTGCCTGGTTTACCACCGCACAATTTACAACTGAAGGTTGGCTCGGTAGTTATCATGCTTAGAAATTTAAACCAACCAAAACTGTGCAATGGAACGCGTTTAGTAATAAGAAAACTGTTGATCCCATTCAATGGATTTATCATTTGGATATTAAAGTGATATCCATCGTCTCCTTGCCAAAACATCAGCGGGTATTGTAAAACGTCATATGAACGGTGCGTTTCGGAGACAAATCCAACAAATCAAAAACCATGAAAATTGGTCCAGCTCATATCAAGTTATAACTCTCGAAACACTTTTATACAACTTTCTTTTATATATATAGATTATTATTTTATTAAATTTTATTTATTTATTTATTTATTATTATTTATTTTTTTTATTTATTTATTTATTTATTTATTTATTTTATTTTTATTCATTTATTTTTATTTTGTATTTTTTTTTTTTTGTAGATTAATTCTTTTAAATATACATAGTTTGAATTTCATTTCAATAAAAAACGTTCACAATCTCTTCAGATTAATATTGTACAGTTTTCTCAATTCATTCATTCATTTGCCTGTATTCGCACATCTAATTCAGACATCGTGACTTGACTGCCAGCAAGAGCAAAAGAGATAGCATGATGCAAAATTATTTTCGCATTGCTCACATTTGTTTTGCCTCTCTTTTTATATAACTCTACTCAGTCCATATAGTGCATATATAATCCACTTATATCTAATTTATTTATCTACTTAACAGCCATTGTTTAGTGCCTAACACACACACACACACATACACACATACACTTTTACTATCTTTGCCACACTCGCAAAATTAACATTCACTTGTACACACCCACACTCACACTCGCACACTCACACTCACTCGCATTCGTTGCTTTAACCAGCCAAGCACTTGGCTCAAGTGTTTGCTCACTTTGCGGGCCGCAACCTCTTAACCTGCCCGCAACACCCCTCCCCTTGCACCGAGCACCTCCCGCTGTGGCCTTATCACTTGGCCTCTTCTTTTTGCATTTTGCCCTATGCTTGGTTAACGTTATAGCCTGCGCCTCTTTTACGTGTTTTTCTCCGGCTTTTTTTTCGACTCTTCTCTTTATTTTGCTCACTCTCTTTTTTTTTGGTTTCGTTTTTTTTGGTTTCGTTTTTTTTGTTTTGTTTTGGTGTCGAGCTAAGTCTGCTCTGGCATATGTTTCCCACGCCCATTTGCTCGTGTTGTCTTTTCTCTTCTCTCGCGCTCTTTTCTTTCTGCACTCCCCCACCCGTCTGCAGCCGTCACCCTTTGTGTCTGTGTGTGTGTGTGTGGCGCCTTTCACTCACTCACTTTATTTGCGCTCATGCATCATAAGGGTTTAATGGATTTGTTGCTGGCCTCAAGAGATGCTCTCGCCGCTGCTCTAGTGTGCTATCATCTCTTAGCTAACGTCGCGTCCACAATTCACACGCCCACATTTTGTTTTTCCCACATAAACACACACACACACACACTCAATGATTATCATATTACGCACAGCCTTGGCCCCTGCTTCTTCTTCTGGTGTTTATGACTTTATTTTGGCTACCTAGTCGAGCAGTTAATACATTTTTATAGACTTGCCAAACTACTGTCACGCCCACTTTTGTCACACACACACACACACACTGGCATAGAAGCACTTTACAGGTCTGTCATTCTATTAGCTTTTCGCGTGCTTTGTCATTGCCGTTAATAGACTTACTTTTCCTCTTACACTTTTATGGAATGTTTCGTTACTTTTTTGCGCCTTGGTCTTAGAGCTTTCAGTTTTGTGGCTGTTGTTGCCGGCGCCATTAAGTCGTCGACACTCTGCTGTTGTTGTTGTAATTGCTCAGCTGCGCATGAGACTCAGGTGCGAGTGTTGGCTATAAAAATGAACAACAACAACAACAACAAAGTAAGCAACACTGCGTATACGTAATACATAAATCAAACAGCGATGACGACTATTCAAAATGTCTTTAAGGTGAGTGTTAGAAATTCAGGTAGCTTGGGATATATTTAAGTTAAATCTGAAGAATTTTAATACTAACAACTGACTAAAGTATACCAAATGTATTCATGTATTCATTCACACCCTTTCTCATTTATTCACATCAAAATCGATTTCAGTTAGTTACCAAAAAATGCCAAGATAGCGCTTGTTTTATAATATATATATTTTTTTTTAATTACAAAAAAAAGATATAAATAAAAATAAATAAAAATAAAAATGATAAAAATATATAAATAAAAATGAATACAAATAAAAATATGTAGTAATAAAAAATAAATGAAAATAAATATGATAAAAATACATATATAAAAATGAATAAAAATAAAAATATGTATTCAATTTTAATACAAATTAAAAATGAATAAAAATAAAAATATATTGTAAAAATAAAAGAAAATAAAAATAATAAAAATACATAAATAAAAATGAATAAAACTAAAAATATGTATTCAATTTTAATACAAAATAAAAATGTATAAAAATAAAAATATGTATCAAATTTTAATACAAATTTTTATAGACAATATCAAACTGCCACAATGGCTGCAAAATGATTTTCATATATATTATAAATTATAAAAAAAAAATAATAATAAAAATAAAACAAATTTAAAAGTAATTCACAGCTTTAATACAAATTTTTATAGACAATACCTAAGCTGTGCCATGGCTGCAAAATGATTTTCAAAATGTTGATTTTCCACTCCATTTTCTGCGCAATTTTGCTTGTGTCAAAAATTGCAGATTTTCATTTGCGTTTACTGCAACGGCAGCAGCAGCAGCAACAGCAGAGATTTTCTGGGCTCGGGGCTAGGCTTTGGCTGGGTTGAACAACATTCGAGTGAATGCAGAGAGAGGGAGAGAGAGAGGTAGAGATCTAGTGCAAAGTATATGCTATAGTTTGTAGCTGTCTTTAGCACACATCAAAAGCATTATTAACAGGACTACAAGCACAGAAACAACATGCACACACACACACACACAGAGTCAGACGAACGGGGCATAGGATAACAGAAAAGATGCCTGCGAGCAGGCTCACTAAATCCAAAACATGTGTCCTTACTCGATGGCTTGGCTTCTGCATGTATGTGTGTGTGTGTGTGTGTGTGCGTGTGTTTATGTGTATTTATGAGCCATGGCACACACACACACACACACATTGGCAGCCACATCAACTGCTTTTGGCGTGCATTAAGTGGCCTTAGCCAGCCGCACAAGGACATGCTTTTTGTGGTCTTTCAAATATTTAGGTTTACTCTCAGCCATTGCTCCACACTCTTCCACATATAAAGAATATAGTATGTATGTATGTATTTGCAGGCCATATTCTATTTTACATTTAAGGTGTCTGCATGGCGCATAAAATTTATATTAGTCTGGCTTGCTTCGCTCAGCAAATAAAATAATATTAAAAGCAATTGCTGCCAGTCTGCTGAAGAAAATTCTTAAATTTAGTTTCGCGTTTTTCTCTTGCTGCTTTTTATATACACATATATATGTATATACATATATATACTTCTTCTTTTTCTTCATCTTGCTTCTATGTGAGTGGCTAAGCAGCTTATAAATGCGAAGAGCTACAGAGCAGCCCTCAGCTAATTGAGTATATTAGCTGTGCGAAAGCAGCTTTAACATAAATGAAAATTACTCAAGAATAAGCTATTAGACATTATTAAATGTATACGCATATGCACGAGAGCGAGAGCGAGAGCGAGAGCAGATGAGAATGCTTTGAGTGAAAAAATGGGAAAGGAACACATGTGGGAACCTATTTCAAAGAAATGTTAAATAAAAAATATATATATATATATACATATATATATATAAATATTTATATTTATGTTTATGAGAATGCAAAAAGTACTAATATTATTTTTATATACTAATATTAGCATATGACTATATGCAAAAAAAGAAGGCCTAACAATAAATATACTTAGTAAATAATTTATGGAAGCAATAGTTGAAAATTTAATTTTTTAAATTAATCATACATTTTTTTATTAAATTATTATCAATTTAATTATTATTCATGTATGTATGGACTTATTTTTTGTATTTATTTTTAAAATTCATTATTAACTTTTAAATTATAATTAATTATTAATTTTAAAAATTACATTTAATTTAATTATTATTCATGTATTTATTTATTTATTTTTTTTTAATTTGTTTTTTATTTATTTATTTATATATATATATTTTGTTTTGAGCATGTTGCTGTGGAAAATAATTTGTAAAAATTTGTCTTGTATTTAAAATAAAGAAAAGCAAATAAATTAAAAGTTTTGCTCAGTAATATTTTATTAAAATAAATTATTTATATATTTTTTTTATATGTCTGTTAAAATTTTTACAGTTATTATTAGTTGTTATTTATTTTTTATTTAATTATTTATTTTATTTTATTTTATTTTTTAAATTTATTTATTTATTATTTTTTTTTTTTTATTATTGAGAATGTTGCTGTGGAAAATATTTTAAGATATTTGTTTTGTATTTAAAATAAACAAAAGCAAATAAATTAAAAGTCTTGCGCAATAATAAAAAATAAAATATATATATTTTTTAAATATCTTTTAAAAATTGTGTAGTTATTATTAGTTTTTATTATTATTTATATATTTATTTATTTTTTATTTATTCATATTTTTTCTTATTAGTTTTTTCTTTTACATATTTTTATTTTGAATAAATATTGTTTTTATATACCCAACTTATCTCTGAAGTAATTCTATAATTAGTTGCCCTATAGCAAAGATTTCCTTCTGTAAAGTATAAATATTAATGAAGCTAAGCTAAGTCAGGAGGGAGAACATACAGTACATACCCTGCAGCCGCTCTAATATTTTCCAAAGAAACAGAAATTGGGTTAACAAAGTGGCGTCTAGCTACTGGAGCAGACATCGCTTCGAATTGGGAACAGCTGTCACGGAATGTGGGTTAAATAAATCACAAAGAGAAGCACATACTCAGATTAGTGCATAATAAAAAGTAGTCAACGACTTATGCGAATCAATTCCAATGCAATGGAATGCCTCACAATTAGCGCAAGGTCTGAGAAATGCTTCGTGGAATTTTCCCCCTGTGCAGACAACACTTGGGCGACTCGATAACCAAGTCAACTAGTTGCAACTTGAGCCGTTGCTCGTTAGTTGTGCAACGGCACTTTTGGCCTGAGCTGCCGCCTCCTGCTTGTCGAGTGTCGCCCGACACATTCTCAACGCTCGCTTTGTCGGCGACTTTACAAAGTTTGCAACGTCGCCAAGTTTTGTGGCAGGTGACGGGTGGGCAGGGGGCGGAAGGAGCTGTAGCTGGAGGTGCATTCAAATTAAATAGCATTTTGATGAATATTGATTGATTGCTTGCTTGTTGGCAGGCTGGCTGGATGGCTGACTGACTTGCGCCGCCTTGTGGCAAATTAAAAGCAATTGGCGCTATGGCAAATCGAAAAACTTTTACACCCAAAAACTTTGGCCTTGTAACTGAGATAGTTGAGTCGAGCTGCAGTTGCAGTTGCAATTTAATTTCCCAATGCACACACATATACATATACATATGTATATGTATATGTGTATGCAGAGTTATCCAAAAAATTTGTTAATCAACAGTTGTTTGTTTGAAGCGCAGCAGAAACTTTGAATTTGCCAAAGCGAATTTTCAATGCGGTTACGAAATGAACTTTCATTGCGCGACTGAATTTAAGTTGCAAAATATTTGGATCGATTTAAAGCATTAACTTGTGTGGGAAACAAGTTCGTTATAAGCTTTGAATATAAATGAATATATATTTATATTTATAAATATTTAGTTTATATATATCTTGTAAAAATGGATTAAGTTTCGTTATGATAACAAAACAATTGCTGAATAAAATATTTTTTAAATATATAAATAGATTTATATATTTATACCCTGAACCCATTGAAAATGGGAATTCAGGGTATAATGGTTTTGTTGACATGTAGAAGGAGGCGTGGCAGACCACACAAAGTTTATATATTCCTGATCAGGGCGACGAGTTGAATCGATTTAACACTATTCCTCTGTCTATTTCTTCTAAGTCTTCGCTTTACGTATTTCAAAGTATTTCTTCTAAGCATTTTCTCTAAGTATTGTTTCCAACTATTTCCGCTAAGTATTTCCTCTTTCATCTAAGTATTTCCACAACTTATTTCCTTTACGTAATTCCTTTACGTAGTTCCTCTTCGTCTTTAATGCTTATAATTCACACGCTCACACGCAGCAGGCCTGGACCACTGAAGAAATGCTGCAGCTGCTGCCTTTTATATAGCTACTATACTACTACTACTACTATAACTATAAGTCCTACTACTATTACTATAAGTCCTACTACTATTACTATAAGTACTACTACTATAACCATTACTTCTACTACTACAACTATAAGTCTGCTGCGCTTTATATGTGCCCACTATTAGCGCTTATTGCAGTCAAGCTTCAAGTGACCAATGGGAACGCTCTCTGCTGCTGTGAGCATTCTAGCTTCGTTTTACACATACACATACCAAAAGAGAGCAGCTGCCTACACATAGACAACTCTAATGATCTTTTACTCTTTTTCTCTCCTTGCTTTTACTTTTACTCAAGCACTGTAACGCTCTCTGCTGCTGTGAGCATTCTAGCTTCTCTTTACCTAAATGCAAATACCAAATGAGAACTGCTCTGCATACACATAGACAACTTTTATGATCTTCTGCTTCTCTCCTTGCTTTTACTTTTACTCAAGTACTGTCTCTCTCGTTACAGTCGAGCTTCAAGTGGCCAATGGGAACGCTCTGTGCTGCTTCAATAATTTGTTCAGGGGATTTGCTAGTCGAGCGCACTCGACTTGAGTTTTCATAATTGTTTTAATATATTTCATTCAGCAATTCTTTTGTGATAATAACGAAATTTGATCTATGGACTTAACATAAACTTAAAAACTGTTTTTGCTGTTATATGTTTAAAAATCTTTGCTCAAATGCTTAATAATAGTTAAATTAAATAAAAGCTAAATATTAATAGTTAAAGAACTCTTTAAATATCTAAGCTGATAAGCAATTACAATAAACAACTAAAAATATAATAATAAATAAAACACATTATTTGTCTCAAAAACTTTTCCATGCTCTGTTCTTTTATGCAATTATCTAAGTAATAGAAATATAGATAAGGTTATATATTCTTATAAAGCGAATCGCTGTAATTTATAAAATAATGCAGCATTAAGTAGCGCGCAAGTTCGCTCGAGGACATTACGCAATGGAGTGCTGTGGATTGTGTTGGTGTTGGTGTTTGTTGCACTGTGAGTTGCTGCAACCGGAAATGAGTAAACAAGCGTCAAATAGTAAAAACACAACAACGACAACATCGCTGGACTGCAACGACAACTGCAACGGCAGCTACAACAGGGCGACAGTGTCCTTACGAAAAATATAAATAAATGAAACATTAAACAAAACTGCGACGATGACGGGGTAGAGGGAGAGGGAGCGGGCGAGGGCGACGACAACAATGGACAAAGGCCCTTGTGGACAGCAGCAGCAGCAGTGAAGTATCGTGGAGTGTGGCGCGTGCATAAGGACTTGAATGCGGACGCCAGCGCAAAGATGGCGAAAAATGAGCGAAGACAACAACCGGATATCCGGCAACTTTATAAGCAGCCAGCAGGCAGCAGCGCCACAAAGGACAATCAGACAGCAGCACAAGCAATGCGAACAGCGAACTGCAACCACCGCCGCCATTGCCATTGCCATCGCCACCACCGACAACAACGTAGTTTATTTTAACTTTTGATTTCCGCCTTTTTTGGTATGCCGAGTGCAACCTGGACAGCTGCAAGCAGACTCCTTCAGCACTGCGCTCAAGACGCCAGCAGACGAGCGACGGCATTAAAAATGAATTAAACTCGCGTTACTGCTCAACCTGACATCTTACAGTGCCTCCGCTCAGGCACCGGACTATAGAATATGCAACATGGGGCGCATGGCACGCAATTCAATTTTCACAATGTCTTCGAATGTCAAATGCAAAATGTATTATAGTACGCAAGACTTAATTATGAAATGAAATTAAATATTAGTATTAAGTTAAAAGGAATGTTAAAACTGATTACCAAAGTAATTAAAGAAATAAATGAATTTAATTTGAAATTAAAGTATAATTGTATTTAAGGGATTTAATTTAATTTAATATGATTAAATTCATTTACTCATTTAATTTAATTTATTTATTCATTTAATTAAATTAAATGCCTTAAATACCATTATTATTTAATTAATTAAATATTATTATTAAAATATGAAAAATAAAAAAAATTAACTACTATTATAAAATGAAAAAAGTTAACATAAAAATGGCTATAGAAAAAAGTTCCTTACTATTCATGAACTATTTAAATTTATTCATTTATAATTAATGTTTAATTTAGCAGTAAAGTCTCTTTTTTATTAATAATATTTTATTTAATTTAACTATGCAATTAAATAAAATATTATTATTATTAAAAAATAGTACATAATAATTATGAATAATATTAATATAATATTAAATTAAATAATAATTATAAAAAAATACTATATAATCTTAATAAATATTATTAATATTATTAAACATTATTAATAATAAAGAGACTTAACTGTTGTACCAAATTAAATATTATAAATATAAAAATTGAAATAATTTCACTTCAACAACGTCTTCGCATGCCAATTTTATTTATTGATATAAATTAAAATAAATACCTCATTAAATATAATTATATATACAATTTAACTACACTAATTAGACTTAACATGTCAAAATTATGAAATCAAAAATTCATGAAATCAAAGTAGGCTATTATCTCATCTACAGTCAAAGTAGGCTTTGAACTCATCCACACCAGATTCGACTATAAATAGCAGCCGCAACTCCAGGTTTTAGTCAGTACACTTTTTGGACCCATTCGAACAACCCCACAAATTCAAATCCAGAAAAATAAAAAAACCACAAAAAAAAAGTAAAATAAAAAAAGTAAAAAAAAGTAAAAAAAAGGAACAGAAAAAAGTACCGCAGTCGTCATCAGTTATTTATTATACTCGATTTTAAGTGCATAGTTTTTAAGTGCAAAGTGTAACTTTTTATAGTTTTATAAAAAAAATGGAAAACCAAAAAAAAAAAAAAAAGAAAAAATTGTAAAATTAAAAAAAAAAAATATAAAAAAAAATAATAATAATACCGATAATATATATATTTATATAATGTATATGTATTGCTTTCAATCCATATAACAAAAAATATTACTACAAAAAAGCACAAACAAATATATTTTAATTGAACTATGTCTTCAATTTTGGTATTCCGTGTGTTACACAATAATGTTGGCATTGAACTTATACCCGGCTTGATCTACACATAACTGGATATTACTCGGACTGTAACTGTAAGTTCCAATAATAAATAAATAAATATATATACCCACATATACTTGAAATATCTAATTTGGTCTCTCTCTCCTTTTGCAGTGAATATTACACACACGTACAAGTTCATAAACGCAAACGTGGATTTTGATTCGTGGATTTCGAATTCGTTGCTCATCTTTAATCTATCATCTCACATTTATGCATGAGTTCTTCTTAGCTATTACACGTACGCCTAGGAGTCGTCTCAATCGATATCTATCTCTATCCAAGGCTTCAAATGTTTTAATATGCTACACCGTCATCTGATTGACTTGTTTTCACTCAGCGGCTCTTTTCGGAGACTCAACTGGAATTGATTTCCAGTACAAAATTAATTGTGTGTTTGTGAGTTGTAAATTCTGGTATCAATATTAAATAATATGATCTTTGGCTCTAAAAAAAAAATGTGTTTGAATTTGTATTTAATTTCATTTTGTCTTCAAAAAAGGGATCCTTGGAATTTCCAAGGCTGTGGGCGAAATAAATCTATATTTATTGTAGTAATTTGACTTAATTTTCTTGAATACTTTTGTAAGGTCTATGAAGTAAATACAGAGAATTTTTTACACGGCGCTTCTTTGCCTCCGAATTAGCATAAGAACATATTTTAAATAAAAGACTTTGAGAAAAACATTTCAATGAATCTTTATGCTGCTCTGAAACATTGGTTAAACAAATTTATCTACAAGAAAAAATAATTTAATAGGAAAACAGATTTAGCAGTCCAACTATATAGACTGTATAGAAAAGCGTAAAATTACAACAAAACTTAGTTCAAGAGAAATCCCAATCGACCTATCTCAACTAAACCACTCTTGGTTAGCAAATCAATATAATATAAACATGCTACAATATATTGTAAATCTCTTCACTATTTTGATAAATCAGCATGACGATCCTATACTCACATACATATATGGCTATATATTTCAACTACATATCAATTTACCCAAGACTTTTGAGCATTATATATATTTATGTACATACAACAATACTGAGGCTGATATCATTCACAATCCGTACACGTACGTAAACAGTACTCAATACAACATAAAAAATGCTTCGTTCATATCTTTCGGTTAATAGTAGCCAATCGGTTGACAATAGTAAGGAATGTCTGGATAGTCATGGCAGTGAATCTGCCGGTTCAGTATATCCGGTGGAACAATATATGCTACGGTAAATAAAGCAAATCAAATAATCTAATATTGTATTATCATATCTAAATGAATTCTTCATCGCATATTTAGCACTCAACTGCTATTACTAGACTACAAACAGTTCAAGGCCGCGCGCATCATACAAAGACATGTTCGTGGCTTCATTGTTCGTAAGCGAATGCAGAGACAACAGAAGTCTGCTATAATTATGCAGAGAGCTTGGCGTCGATATGTGGCCAAGCGACATCTGATTCTCTTCGCACAGGAGCGCGCCCAAGAGTCCATACAGATCATGTACTACGACTCGTGTGTGAAGATACAGTGCCACTTCCGCGGCTGGTGGTCCCGCAAGTATATCAATAATATGCTCTTCCTCAAGAACATGCAACTGCAGTGTTTGGAGGAGATCGTATATGGGTATGCCTTGAAGCTGCACACAATGTTGAGAACTGGGCACTTGCCCGGATATATTAGTTTGTGTGAGGAGCCGTAAGTATGAGTTGGTCGATAAACGTATGTCAAGTTATCGATATTAATGCTTAGTTCTCTCTTTTTTCACTTAATCGAATTGTTTTGCTTCTTCTTTTAGGAACAGTTCAAAAGTTAATGACCTTCTAACGATATTGACCTATCGATTCTATAATCGATATGTGTGCAATAAATATATGATAAAGAGATCAGATATGAAGAAACACTGTCGCGATTTCAAGGCTGCCGCTTTTAGTACTTCTCTGCCATATATGGGCTTCAATCACAATAGCGCATGCCACCGATGGGCAACTCATTATGATATTGTGCCCAAAGAGTATGCGAATCGTGAATACGATATTCTACAGATCGTTTTGACACAGAGTCGAATGACCGATTTACAGAAACGATTTCTGGAGAAAGAAAAAGGCAAGTGCAATTAAAGAAACGTTGTTTAATTTCATTTCATTATCATTATTTTTCACCCATAGAAATGAGAAAAAGCATTCGATACGGTCATAAAGAATCGCTTTTCTGTCGAGATGTCGCCAATAGCATGCGGTTCTGGCGCGCCTGTGATGTGTGCAGGGATAAGGTCACGGACAGCCTAATGGGTGAACAATTTAAGGATTATCTATCCAGTATCAAATTATTTTTGGAGAAAATGCGCTTTGAGGCCAACTGCAATTGCTCTCTGGACAAAAGACAGCCAGAGCTTTTGAAATGCAGCCCGAAAACATATAACAAACCAGTTGTACCTACAAGCCCAAAGCAAGTACCTTTCAAAGAACCTATCGAATCATACGTATTTAATTTATATTTATTTCAGGAAAAAGAAAAAGTAATGGCGCAATAGGGCAAAAATATCCCAAAGTTGAGCGAAACTAATGAAAAGCAGTAGGAATATATAGAGTTTATTGATTTATGTTTACGCTTTGACAAATAAATTGTGACAGCATATGAATGCTAAATTCACGGATTTTATGTATATTTTTCATATTTTTATTTCAATTCGGATGGCGTTTGTAAGGAGCTGAATGATTTGGATATTTGCAAAATTCATCGACATCTTTCTAATTGTCTGCACTACCGTACTTGACTTTATGGAATGTATTTTATTTTTATTTATTTTTTTTCTTTTCAAATTTATAGTAAAAAGTTGCAAAATCCTAAAAAAAAAATAATAGTAATAAAAAAATAATAAAAATAAATATCATATACATAGCAAAATATCGTAATTCACAAAAATTAAAAAAAAAAAAGAATATTCGCATAAATATAAATTCCTGAATGGAACTCAATAAGATTAATAAATTCATTTCAATTTTAATACGAGATTAAAATGAAGTAGATTTTATCCGTTACGAAATTTAAATTCCTCACTAGTGCACAAATAATAAATCTTGATTTTAATATCAGGCTCTGCGAGCAAGTCCTGTGCTTGGAGGATTCAAATAGATCACTCGTATTTGCTTTTTAACCACAATTAATATTAAAGAAAATTAGCTAAAAGTATATTTAATTTGAGAACCATGACAAGCCCATACTCTCATACTCTACATGAACTCTCATATACATACATTCTCATAGAGTCAACTATACATTTCACCTACATATCAGTTTACCCCAGACAACAATTTTCACAAAGGCACATTCCACTCACAATTCTCACACGATAATAAACAATAAACTGTACTCAATACTCAATACAATAATATACATATATAAACATGTTTCCAGCCGCAGATTTAGGTCTACTTTCATACCACTCGGTTAACGATCGCAAATTAAATAGCCGGAAGGATGACTGCAGCCCTAAGACCGACTCTTCAGGCTCCATTTTTCCAATTGAGGAACACATGTTACGGTAAATAAATAAATCAAATGATCTAAAATTCCTAATTAATTCTTCATCACATATTTAGCACTCAACTGCTATTACTAGACTACAAACAGTTCAAGGCCGCTCGCATCATACAAAGACATGTTCGTGGCTTCATCATTCGCAAGCGAATGCAGAGACAACAGAAGTCAGCTATAATTATTCAGAGAGCTTGGCGTCGATGTGTGGGCAAGCGACATCTGATTATCTTCGCACAGGAGCGCACTCAGGATTCTATACAGATTATGTACTACAATGCATCCCTGAAGATTCAGGCCTTCTTCCGCGGCTGGTGGTCGCGTAAGCATATCAATAATATGCTCTTCCTCAAGAACATGCAGCTGCAGTACGTGGAGGAGCTGCTTAATACGTTTGCCCTAAAGATGCACACGATGATGCGAACTGGGCATCTACCAGGTTATGTTAGTTTGTGTGTGGAGCCGTAAGTAATAGTTGATCGATATATGTATCGATATTTACATAGATATTGATGCAGCTCTTATTTTCTTGCTCCTTCATTATTTTCTCTGAATCTTTCTTCTTTCAGGCACAGCTCAAAAGTTAAGGACCTCTTGATGACATTGACCTATCGATTCTATAATCGATATGTGTGCAATAAATACATGACAACCAAGAAAACTAAAGATAAGTACTGCCGAGAATTCATGGATGCCGCTTATTGGACTTGGGTGCCATATATGGGGTTCAATCACGACAGCAAATGCAATAAATGGATCAATAATTACGATATTGTGCCCAAATTGTATGCATTGCGGGAGTACGACGTGGCCCAGGTCTTTATGTCGGAGGCTCTGCTAACTAATTTGCATAAGAAACAGCTGTTGGCCAAAGAGAGGGGCAAGTATATAGTTAATAATTGTAAATCTCTTTTAATATCACATTTCTTTTACTATTATTTATTGTCCAGAGCTGAGGAAATCTATTCGGTATACTGAAACAGATTCTCGATTCTGCAGAGATGTTGCCAATAGCATGAGATATTGGCGCGTCTGCAAAGTGTGTAAGGATAAGGTCACGGACAGCCTAATGGGAGAACAGTTCTATGATTATCTAAACGACGTCAAACACCACTTGGAGTCTATGCGATTCGGGGCCAACTGCGACTGCAATCGTGATAAAAAACAACAAGACCATTTGAAATGTATTACACCAGCAGCAGCCGAGGCTGTTCTTCTCCGCAACAGTAAACCCACAGGTGTGGACATTTCAAATAACGGCCTCAATAAACACTTAAATTTACGCGGTTCAAATAACGATCTACAAAATGTGTGAAAAATTACTATAAAAATAACTGTGTTTAGCAGAAAAATAAAGATCAAGTGATTGATCCGAATTATTTGCATTTTTTTAAATGATGGTTAGAGGGGAAATAGAGGATATCTCAGTCGTGTTTATTTTATTCTTTTTATAATATATATTTTTATACATTAACTACATATCTTCTAGCTCTATCTGTAGAGAGAACCACTCAAATAATTAGGTATACCCAGGGCTGTCCATATTCGGCAGACCCACCTGACAGCACTACAAGGTTGCCCATATTCTCAAGTCTAATTGGAAATTATATTGTATATTGATATAGAACATTATCCTTTCTGATCCTCTCCAGGGTCCAGCTAAAGCTTAACCTTTTTATCTAGCATGACAGTTTCAATTCTATCAAAACCTCATTTTTACAACTATTTTTTCAAACAGCAAAATTTGGTGATCAAAGTAGTCTGTGATTTCGATTCGAAAGCATTTTGAATGGATATGCCCCCAGAGAGTTTCTCTATTCAGTCAGTACACTTTTGTAACAGAAACAAGCAACATCAAAATTCAGTTACATAAATACATACAAAAAATACAAAAAAAGTTCCTTGAAAGTCACAAAAAAAAACACATTTTTTTATATTTAGTTTTAAGCGCAAAGTGTAATTTTTTTATAGTTTTATATATATACAAAAAAAAAAAAAAAAAAAAAAAAATAGTTCCCAGTCGAATCCAATACATATTTACTGCATATACAAATTAACAGAAACAAGAACGAAGAGATACGATATACACACACATTGCTGGGTATTCTAGGGCTGTAAGTGAAATATATAATATATAAATCGAATCATAAATAAGCCAAGTTCAATTCAATAGAAGCACAAAACAAATAATAATAATAATACATGAATTGGTCAAGTCAAAGTCCTCTGTACACCCTGTACACATTTATAGTTCAGTAAGTAAAATATGCAATACATATATAATCTAATATTTAATAAGTATTATTTTTGTTATAGTTTTACATACGTATACACACGTAGACAGAAACAAGATCAATAACAAGAACCAGAACCATTACACCGAATATGGATACAAAAAACATTCCAAGAAATTTCTATGGCTGTAAGTTGAATATGGAATATATACATATATAAATTTATTAATAGTTATGTTTACTTGCAGCTATAGAAACAATGGCACACACAGATAGATCAAAATGGAAATGCACCGAAATTTGGCATAGGAATCAGTGATGGAAGCTTAAAACAAAAAAAAATTTAAAAAAAAAAAAAAAAAAATTAATAATAATAAATCAAAATTTTTCGTGTACACTTAATTCATATATGTGTTTATTATTTTGTGGGAAAAATATTAAACTGAATTTTAATAGGAATAAAAAAAAAAAAAAAAAACTGGTAACTGAAGCTAAAATAAGTATATATAGGGGGAACAAAAATTAATAAATGTGGGAAAAATATTAATTATATATGGGAGAAAAAAATTAATAAATTACACTTAATTCATATATTTGTTTATTATTCTGTGGGAAAAATATTTGGTCATTTTAATATGAATAATAAAGAACGGTAAATAATTTTGACAATGCTAATAATAATTATTAATAAAATTTTATTGTATCAAAAAATTTTAAAAAGGCTTAAAAAGTTGTTAATATTATCTAATTTATTTATGCCAAGCGATTTTAGCTTAAGGGCTTGTGGATATATATTTTTTTTTAGCAACCTGCGGTAGCTTTACATGAAATTCTCTCATCTCAGTCTTTGCTCACATAATCATGAAACACATATACACATACACACACACACACATAAATGAGTTCAATCAATATTGACAACAAATTAAATTTAATGATATTTGTTGCTCGCAGCCAAAGTCAAGCAGAAAAGAGCTACGAAATTGGCAACTCGGGTAAATATTTGACGACTGACGCTAATGAACTTGAGCATACAAGCACACACATAGAGAGCGAGAGGGAGAGAGAGGGAGAGAGAGGCTGTTGAAAGTAGCTGCTGCTGCTGCTCAAAAGAAAGCTCGAATCGTTGCTTTGATTAAAGAGTTTTGTACAAAAATTTGCTCACTTACAGACTTTGCCGCTCGTGTCGTAGTTTGTTTTCCTTTTTCTTGCCATTTTCTTTTGCCTTTCATTTTCCCACAGCGAAATGTACGAGCAAAACGTGTTTACACAAAGAATTTTTCGCTATTGATTGTGTGATTGCAATGTGTATGTATGTGTGTGTGTGTGTGTATTTACACATATGCAAGGACATTGCTGAAGAAGCACGTTTGGTTTGCCATTGTGGGCACCCAAAAGTCAATATCACTTCTTTGATTTGATACTCTACGGATGATACTCTACTCGAAAAGGGTATTCAAAGTCTAGCATTAAATTTGTTAAAAGACAGACAATTTTCTATTTTTATTACAATACAAAAAATTCTCTTTCTAGATATTCACATTATTTGACCCTGGTTAGAGTATTTCGTTTTCAGCTAACTTGTGGTTGGCTTTTATTTTCCTTTATTTATTTCACATCGTTATTTGCAGTGATTCAGTTGAGCTTGTGCGCTGAGTGGGCTACTTGTCGAAAATCTTAGAAAGAGTGAGAGGGAGAGAGAGATGGTGACAGTGAAGTTATCTCAGTCTGTGCTCTTTTATAGTCTTTTGTATTTGAAGTATCAAGTGTGGCTATAGAAAATAATCCATCAGGCTTTGCTATCTAAACGCACGATATTTAGCTGCGTGGATTTATTTGGTTTGCTTTTGCAATTGTGAGAAATGCAAGTGTAAAATTAATAAGAATTATTTATGTAAATCTAAATAAAAATAAAATAGATTTTGAAAAATTAGTTTTATAAAATACGTGAAAATAGAAAGTAATATCATATGTTTAGTTATAAATAAAAAAAAAAGTTGTGTATAGAATTTGTAGAAAAATTTATATAATTTGTATATAATTTTATATAATTTTTATAGTTATTATTTTTATTATTTTATTATTTTTGTATATAATTTGTTATATTTTTTTTTTACAATTTATATAAAATTTTATAAAATTTTTTAACTAAAACTATGAAAAAAAAAAAAAAAAAAAACAAATACATTTAACTAAGCAAAATAGATCTAAAGAGCTGAAGGCTTCTACTGCCATAGCCATGTATTAAGCTGTTAGCTTTTAAATAAATAAAAATAAATTTCACTAAGCAATTCTTTATTTTTATTCAATATATTTTTACTAATTTTATATATGTATAACTGTAAGTATTTAATATAAAATAATACATATTTCATACAAAATACATATTTCTACCTAAATTTAAGTTTTATGAATATATTATATATGTATGTATTTATATAAGCTTTAATATATCTGTTGTTGAATGATTTTCTATATTTAGACGTATTTGATAGCTCTGGAGCATTAAAATGTCAGTCATGTTTAGCATGTATGTGTATGTTGGTGTGTGTGTGTGCTATAGTGGCATTAAATAGAAACAGAATTAACCCAAATATGCAAATAAATTTGCCAGCAAAGCAAACAACAATAACAACAACAACAATAGAGCTACACATTAACTTCCGCAGCTCATTAAGTCGCTGTCAGTTGAAGAACAGTATGAGCCTGAAACAGCGAAAGAGAGAGGGAGAGAGTGAGAGAGAGAGATGGGGCAAACTAAGAGAGTTAGAGAGGGAAAGTAGCAGAGGGCAAATACTGGTATATAAAAAATTTATGCGACGCCAACTGGACGACAGCACACACACACACACACACACACACATACAGCTGCAAAACAGGGGCTCGCCAGACAGGCGAAAAGTTCGCTGGCTCTCACAGCAAATAAAACATTTGGCCCCATGTAAATTATGAGGGGCCACAAAGCGAAAGCCCCAAAACCTCGCGCTCGGAATACGTAAATTAGCAACAACAACGAAACAAAAAAAATATACAAAATAAGGAGAGACAAAAAAAAAAAAAATTAATAATAAAAATAAAAATATCAGCGCGCCAGAGGTCAACTGTGGGTGAGCAGCATCAGTAGGAATGCCAGGGCGCGTCCGTGTTCCTGCCCCCTGTCCTGCCACGCCCACAGCTCGCGCTCAATATAAAGGCTAAGCGAAAATGTCGACACATTAAATGAAAATGACGGAATTTTTACTTGCACTGAATTGTTGGCTTACAAAATGACAATGTGGGACAATATGATCGACTAGCAGATGCCCTGTAATGAGCATCTTTTAAATGAAAAATTTGATTTAAATTGCTATTTATTATTAATATAATTATATTAAAATTTGTCAATTATAACTTATATGAAATATTTATTGTTTCTTTTTTTTTAGAATTTAGATTATAGTTTTATCATATTTACACAAAAATTGAAATTAATTAAAATTAATTAAACAGCGACTATAACTGATTTTTAACTCCTATTCAAATTTCAACTCAAAATTCGATGCTAATTAATCGCAATTAATTGCATACCATTTTTTGTTTTCATTCAATTCTAATTACTCCATTTCCCAATGTCAACAAAGCAGAAGAAAAACTGAAGGAGAGAAAAAAAAAACCTGTACGCATCCTTGGCCTCGAGTTTAATTAGGCCGTCTGCCTCTGTTTTGGCCTATATATAGGGAAAAATGCCTTAAAAAATGCTCATTTAATGCCAATGCCCTTGCTCCCCCCAGGTTAAAGGTCGGTTTCTTTTTTTTTTTTTTTGTTGGGTCGAATTTACGTTTTGGTTTGGGTGTGGCCAAACTAATTAGTGGCCATTTTGTGGGCGTTGCTGTTTAATGAAATTTTAATAGGACTTTAATTGAAATTCAGCACGAGACTCAAATTCTGAGTTTCAGCAGAGAGTAAGTAACAAGAATTACACATGATTTGTGATATAAATATAGTAGTGATATAGTTGATAAAGATAGAAAGCTAGTTAGATATATAGATAGACAGGTGGAAAGATAGATAGATAGATAGATATATAGTTAGATAGATAGAAAGAAAGATAGATAGATAGATAGATAGATAGATAGATGAATAGATAGAGAGGTAGATAGATAGAGAATTGGAAATAATATATACACCTAACTCCATATAGATTATACATATAGATTATAATTTTGATCTAGTTTTGCCAATAAAGCAAAGTCAAAGATTTAGTAAAACTTAAATAGAACTTCAAAGACTTTAAGAATCTGTTTCCAAACTGTTTTTCATTAAGTTACTACATTTAATATTTGCCTTTGGCTTTCTCTATTTTCCAACGACATTGAATAAATACTCGTTTGTGTTCGATTCAAATATTTTTGGTCATTGCTTTAGGCCAACTGCAGCAAATGGGAATTTAATTAATATTTTAAACGAACTCTTTATTATCAAATATTATTTGATTGTGCGTTTGAGAGGTAAAAACGAAAATGCCTTAGGCGCAAAATTCTTAGAAGATATTTTTAGAAATTTAATTTAATAAATATACAACTTGACAGGGAAATCTTTTGGATTCAATTTGAAAATGGGCAAATTTATTTGATAAAGAATGTGCAAAGAATGCCATTTAATTTAATGTTTTATATAATTTATAAATGTGAGTAAAGGGTAAGATGGAAGGGAAATATATACATACATATAAATATATTCATTTATATATACATATATAGACATTTCAAATGTATGTGGGATAGTTTTTATGTTATGTATAGAAAGTTCTTTTAAGAAATTTAAATTCATTTGCATTAAAAAATGTAATTCTATTTATTTTTAATTTAATTCTAAATATTAATAATAAAAAATAATACTAAATAAATAAATAATAAAAATAAAAAATATAATAATTCAAAAGTATTAACAAATGGAAACCTTAATTTTGTTTAAAAATAATATTTTAAAAAAATATATAAGTGAATTTTAGTTTAAAAATCGAATTTACTAAAAAAAATGCAGCTTAACCATCCGATCTTTGAATATAACTCCTACCGATAAATTGCTGAGCTCTGCCATTTTATACATAGATAAAATTCTTCATTTGAAATATAAAATTTATTTAAAAGTTCTTAAAATACTGACACATAATTAGTTGTGTCTATTGAGTATAGTATAAAACTTATTTAATCACTTACTTGGCTGCATCTTTAGAATTCGTTGCAAGGAATCTTTTGAGTAATTAAAATCGAATTCTTGTTGCTGTGTTGGCATTCGTTTAATTTACCGTTCTTGTTGCACATTCCTTGTGGCTGCACACAAAGACACTCGCGGCACATACACACACACCCGTACACACACACAGTCACACTCACTCACATACACACTCACAGAACCGACAATAATTAAACACACGCGTCGCGTAATGACAAAACAGAGCGCTTAACGAAATGTCGAACGCAGCTGCCGAAATTTATGGAAAAAAACAAACTGCAGTTACAGCAGCAGCCGAAGAAGAGGAAGAACAAGAACCACTAGAAGATGAAGCCGTCGCCAGTGTCTTGGATTCAGTTTCGTTTCGCACAGTAATTATTGTTGTTGCTGTTGTTGCTTTTGCGTATATTTTGTTACTGCTGTTCTTGTTGTTGTTGTTGTTGTTGGCTTCGACGGCTTCGTGTGCTCTGCTATTGCCTGCTGTTGCCCGCTTGGGGCAGAGATCCAGTTCGTAGCGCGTTATCAATGGAACTGCTCAACTGCTGATTTTTCTCGTCATCGTCGCTAGCATCGCCCCAGAAAGTACGTTTATATTTTTTCCACTCGCGATTCGTCTTCACGATGCTCTCTCGGCCATTCGGCTCGGCGTCGTGTGGTCGTCGTGGCTTTTGGGCGGGTGAGTGGAACTTAACGAAAGGAGTGCCGCTGTCGTTTGGGAATTATACTTTTCGCACTGTAAACGAGAGCCAAAGAGAGAGAGAGAGAGAGTGCATTAGATAAAGGAAATTTTAACAGCAAAACTGTTTGACTGTTTACAGTGTCAGTTATGTTAACTACTTATTTGAATATAATAATTGGATTAAAATATATTAAGCAAACAAGAATTTGCATTATGAAATATTTGCTATTTAAATTTTTAAAATTAAATTGTATTGGATTTTCTATGTCACAAGAATTAAAATATTAATAATAAATATTTTAAAAGAATTATAGAATTTAATTTAGCTAATTTATTTGAAAGGCATTACAATTTTTTTAAATGGTATTTGTATTTAATTATTATTCGTATTAATAATTTAACAAAAATATTATTGTCAATTTAATGAAAGCATCGTTTTGCTATAATAATATAAATAATAAATAAATGTAGGCTTAGATGGGTAAATGGTCTAACTTCTCTAATAATTATAATAATATAAAATAAAAAAAATAAAAAATAAAATAAATATTTACGGAAAAAATATATTCAATAATAATATTCATTAGATATAATATAAATAATCAGTATTTGATTTGACTTTATTAAGTTCATATAAAATGTTAACATTACAGACAAGTCGCAGTCTGCAATTGTCCCAAAATAAAATACTGGTAAATTGTTGGGTCTCTTAGCAGAGTCCGTAAGAGGATTTTTTTTTAAGTACATAACGTTTTTTCAAGTTAAGAGAAATGTTATAAAAGACATTTTACAGAATGTAAAATATATTAGCTTGGATTAATAAATTTGCTTTTGTGAAATACAACAAATAAAGTCAGCTAATTTAAATAAATGTATGTCCAAAAAAACTATATTTTTCTGCAATATTTAATTATAATATTATGTCTGTTGTTGCCTTAAACCCCTATAAATATTTAACATTAATTAAATATGTACTTGTGTATTATTAAACACAATATTTTTATAGTTATTTGAAGCTGCCCATTCAAGTTCATTTAAAAACACATTCCCCCCACTTAACGACTTCATTTAATGCACAAAAATCAGCTTTAATATGCTTAATACAATTATGAGAAGCACTGAGAGGGGAGCAATACATACATGCATACATATACATATATTTGGCAATTTCCCACCTTCACAGCTTGCATACAAATTAAAGCATAATTTAGAAGTGAATGTGTTTATGAGCATGTGTGTGCATGTGTGTGTGTGCCTTGTATACGAGAGTTTGGCTGAGATATTCCCGTATTTTAACTTGACGACTGTCATAAAAATTGTGTTTTTATTGTCGACGCGACGCCAAAGCCTCAAAATGAAAAATGCATTTTGAATTGCCTGCTTTGACGCCTGTTGAATGACTGGATTAGAGGGTGGAAAAAGGGGGGGCGTGGAGGCTGACGCCTGTAGGTGTTTGCTTAAATTAGTTGAACGCACGTGTGTGTGCATTTTTAAGTTGTTTTGGAGTAGGGGGATAAGTCGTCGTCATGCGGCAAATGGAAAACTTCTCCCGTTCGCCTCATTTTCTATAAGTCAATTGAAATTTATTACGCACACACACAAGCATACATTGACTGCTGCCACGCCCCTTTAGCTACAATATCTACTCAGTGGCCCCACCTGCTTTTTCGTACATGTTGTTTCCCTATAATAATTTACAAAGCATTTTACGCTTCGCTTCGCCTGCCATCTGCATTAGCCGCAAAGTCAGTTTGCCAAAGCACATTGGGGCGGGGTGGGGTGAGGTGGGGTGGGTTGAGGTAAATGTCTGCATTATGTAAATACATAAAAAGTCAACGCGTCCCTGATCTATGGCCCATTCACTCGGTCTGCTCTACTAAGCGACTCCTTAGCCAGCTTGACTAATGGCCCAATATGATGGACAGCAACAAGGTTTTTATTCTTTTTTTTTTTAACTGTGGAGTCATAGAGAAGGATTTGATAAGGATTTTCTAATATGAATAAGAATTAAACAATACTTGCATATAAATGTTTTTTTTTAAGATTAATATATTTAATATTTATACGCTAGTTTATTAAAGCTCACTGTAGATAATAAATTACTTTTTTTTTAATTTTTGTTAAATAATGCACACATAAATATTAAGCAAAGGGAATATTCTGGTCAGACTTTAAGATTATATAATATAAATGTATATATTTATATATAAATTTAATTAAAATATAAATCTGACTAGGCATTTGTATTTAATGATAGTTTGCCAGATTTAATTAATTTAATTTAATTTTATTTTGCACTTAATTTATACAAAAAACACTTGAATCTAATTGAAGCAAGTCGATATTAATTCATACATACATATATACATACATAAACATATGTATTTAGTTGTGACATTTATCTTCAAGCAAAAGAAAAAAATAAGCCATTGAGCTAGAACTTATTTATGTGCTCGTCTCTGAGGCGACACAAAAACAATTTCCAACTCATAAGAAAAGCAATGCATCATTTTTATGCCGAAAAGTTTACAACAGCCGCAGCCACAGCCGCAGCCGATTAATGTGCCCAGAGGCCGTAAGTGAGTGCGAGTGCGAGCGAGACAGAGGTAGAGGCGCACTCAGTTAGAATTCGCACGCACACACACACATATACGCACGCACGCACACACCGATAGAGCTTACAACAGAGAGCACCCCAAAGGATATTAACAATAATCTAACCAAATTAACCCAAAGCACTAAAGTGTAAGTGACATTAAGTTAATTTTCGAGCTGAAGGCGAGAGACCAGAGCAGAAACAGCGTGAGAAATAAGAGCGAGAGAGCACAACAGCGAACAGAGCAAAGGAATAAAAAAAAAAAAAAGTTGGGGTTTTATTTCACTTGCTGTTGTTGTTGGCTGTTGGCTGCAACTGTGCAAAATTTCCCACGAGATCAATCAGCCACAGGCACAGCAGCAGCGGCAGCAGCAGCTTGACTCTGTCCGCCATCTTTGTTGTTGTTGTTGTTGCTGTTGTCGTTGTTGTTATTGCTGTTGCCGTTATTACTACTTTTTGCAACTTTTTTCTTTTCTTTTGTATTACTTGGCCGAACGTCTGCTTTTATTTCTTTTTCTCCTTTTTTGTTGTTGCTGCTGTTTGTGTGTGCTTTGTCTATGCTGCTCATAGAGCGGCAGCTTTTTTTTGCCGCTGCTCAGCTCTACGCTTTGGTGCTTTTCGTTGGCTCTTTTTGTTTTACACCTTTTGGCATTGGCCTTTCGCAGCGAGCGAGCGCAGCTAATGAAGCGTCGTTGATGATGCCATGGCGGCGAGTCCTGGCTGTGGTGGGCGGGGGCAGAGGGCAAATAGGTTTTATTCAGTGGCGTGTGGCTTTAGACGGTGTCAAAAAAAGGGGGTGGACAGCGTGGGCTAGTATCTACCTACACCTGCACAGCTCTTGGGGTTGCGCAAAGTGAGTTGAGAAATTCTGTGGCAGGCAAAAATATGAAACAAGAGAGTCATGCAAGCCAAAGTAAGTAAACCACGCAAAAAATACAACAAAAAAAACGAGCTCAATAGCTTAAAAGCCTTTTAAAATGCAAAGCTTATTGGATAAAGTTTTTACTTGGCATATTTTGATATTATATTGAAAAATTTAAACCGGCCGATAAGCAAAGTCCCCTTGAAATAAATTCTAAATGCCGCCCATGTTTGTTTTAAGAAAAGCCTTTGCTTCTACTTACAAATGTCTCGCTCTAACACTCTTATGCTTAGACGGTAAATGTGGATCAAGTTCAACTGAGCGCCCCTTACTTATATGAATACATACATATGTATATGTATGATTATATGAATATGTATGCGTAAAAAAATAAATAATTAAATAAACAATAAAGGGTACAAAAAGTTACCTTTTACTTTATGCAACTCCATAGGATTAGTTCGTTAACAACATTATATAACATTATTAAACAACAAACAAAATTGAACGTTTGAGTGAATTGTAAAAAAGTATACACACACACGCCTTAGCTGCTGCAGCACTTGCATAAAGGAAACAACAACATATATCTCACTCGCTTACACTATTATTTGCGCAGTGCTGAGCGAAAAATGCATTGCAACAGCGAGGTAGTATGAAAATTATAAAACGAATGAGCTATGATTGAAAGTGCTCTCACTGTGGCTGCTGCTGCAGCTGCTTTCCATGCAAATAAATATAAATAAAATAAATATTTATTAATCTATGCAGTTCTCTTCAATACAAATAAAAATACAATATTTAACATAAATACATATGTATATCTATCACGTGAGAGCAACCGTAAAATTAAGAGAGCGAACGCACACTACCTAAATGGTCTCTCACTTTTCGAAGTCTGCAGTCTGCTCTCACGCTCCCGTCATTCGAGCTGGGCTAATAATAACGGGATCAAAAGCATTATTTGAAGAGAGAGAGAGTGAATTATGATCCACAACTCTCTCACAGTCGAAGTTATATTCCACGCTCATTCAATGTTCTCTCTTTCGAGTGTTCTCGGTCTCGTTTGCTCTGCAGCAGATTGTTGTGTCAGTAATCACTGCATACTTATTCTATGCGTGCATGTAACGTATGAGAGCGGGAGATCGATAGAAATTCAGCATTTATGAGTGACATTGTAATTTTATAAAGAGCAAACTGAATAAAGAGTAATATTAAATACATATATTTATTTATAATTGCACAACAAAAACTCAAATTCATGTTATTGGTATCCCTTTTTCTTCTATTTAGCAGACGCCTCTGCACGCATTAACCGAAACTAAACAGCAGTTCCACTAAAAATAATTATATATAAAAACTGTCATCAGGAAACTTCTGGCGTTCATCTCATTAGAAGCGAAACACTTCAAGGCCAGCAACAACAACAACAGGAATTAGGGAGAGAGAGAGATAGAAAAAACGTAACAACAACTTGTCGCTAATTGTTGTGTGCGTGTGTGCGTAAGAGAGTGTGTGTGCTGTTTGTGTATGCTTCTTTTTGTGTGTGAGTGTGTGTATTACTAAATACCTCCCCTGTATAGCGCTGGCCACTCGACAATGCCACTTGATTGATTAATGGCTGTCAATGTCAGCGGAGGTGACAAGTGGCCAACAAGTCAGAGCGAGATAGGGCAAGAGAGAGAGTGTGAGGGGAGTACAAGGAATAGCTCGAGTTGGACTAAATGATGTGCCAAATTGGACAGCCCGGCTGGGCCGTTACAATGTGCCAAAAAGTATGCAATAAAATGTCAAAATGCCACACGGCAAATGACATGAAAATTGTTGCCAGTTTTTCCTTATTTATTTATTTTTTTTGCAGTTACAATCATTTTTTCCCCCGGTTTGCGGAAACATTTAATTTTCAGCCTCAGCTGGAAGACAGCGGAAAGGAGAAGAGCTGTCTCTGTCAGCAGTAGGCGTGGCATTTGATGGGCTATTTGGCTATTTGGGCTAGTTTGGTAGCCACAGGTAAGAGTTGAATTTCTTGCACAACTTGCACTTCCGTCTACTTTTGCATATCCGTTGCAAAAAGAAAAGCGCAGCGGCAGAGGCAGCAAATGGAACTGAAGGCGAACGTTGTAAGAAGCCGAAAATGGACTCCATTGCGGATATCCGCAAAGCAATTTTAATGCAATTTTTATGCGCTCGTTTTGGCTTCCTATTTGCTCTTGCTACAATATTTTTTATTAGTTTCTTTTTATTTTTATACGATGGTTATTTTATTTCATTTTCTTTTTTTTTCTTCGTTTTTTATCCCGCAGTTTGTTGCAGGAAATGTGTGTCCTGTCCGAGCGGATGTAAGAGGTAAGAGCTAAGTACAGTGAACGCTCGAGCAGTTCAACAAGCTGACAGTGACAGAAAATTTGAGAAAAATATATTTTATGCTGAAAATACAGTGGAAAATGTAAAGAGATACATATAAATTTATAAAAACCAAATAATTAAAATTAAAAGAAATTAATTGTTACAAACTATTTAAAATATTTAATCTATGTTTAATAATATTTTTTTTTTATATTTATAATATTAAAAAATATTTATTTTACAAAATTTCAGATATATGTATATGTTGGAAATATAAATGTTGATAAAAAGAAATGAATATATATTTATATAATTAATTATTAAATTAAATACAAATTTAAGCGGAACCATAAGAAATAAACTAAAACATTATTTATTTATTTTAGCAATGTTAATTTTTATTGTAAATATATTAAAACACATATTTATTAAATAATAAAAAAATTAATAAATAAATTTGTTTTAAATATAAGAAAAAAATTGAATAAAATAGAATGAAAAGGGGATTCAATTTATAAATAAATCTGCTGATATATATAAAAAAAATTATTTAAAATTTGTTAAACCTTTAAAAAAAATTTAATACAATAATATGAAAAAAAGAATTTTATTTATAAATAAATCTTTTAAAATATATGAGAAAATAAATAAAAATAAACAAATTTGTATTTGTATTATAATAACTATAATAAAAGAATTGTATAAAATAATATGAAAAAGGAATTTAATTTATAAATAAATCTTCCAAAATATAATATAAAAAAAAAAATACGTAGGATAAGAGTATATATAAAAATAAGAAAAATAATACGTAAATATATCACTCGTAACATAATTTCAAGTAATAAAAGGAATTAAAAATTTAAATAATTAATATATATATATATTTTTTTTTATTTATTATTTTCTATTGCAGCCTTCAAAATTGAATTTTCTATTTTCATATGCAAACAAAATTTATTTCGGCTCGTATAGCTTTACCCTTTTGAAGTTTCTTCTGGTCAGCATTTGGAGGCTCTAATCGATGCTCAAAAAATAAATAAGTTACTTAATTTAACTGGGCTTTTGTCTTGCAGCTGGCAAAAGTTTTGCAGCAGCCGAAAAGGAGTTTGTGAAAATTTTAGCATAAAACCATTTTACATGATGCTAACCACAGCAGCAATGTTGGAAAACTACGAAAAGCAGCAGCAGCAGCAGCTGCACCACTCAACCAACCAGGGTAACCCAACCCCCCCTCTGCCCACTCCAATGAACGCAACCAAGAAAATTCTATATAAAGGCACAAAAGACGTCAGCAATGTCTACAACAACAAAGGACATCAATAAACAGTGCAAAAGACAGTCGCCAGAGCCAGAGGCAGAGGCAGAGGCAGAGGCAGAGAGGCTGGCGCACAAGGGAGTCGCAGGAGTCGCAGGACTCGAGACTTGGGTGCGGCCCATAAAGCTTCCGGCCAGAGGCTTTGCTGCTGCTGCTTCTTCTTATTCTTTTTTATATCGAGCTAACGGGTTAAAAGAAATGGGGAGCTCTACGAAAACATACGTCAACGATGAAACAAACACAGGGCGCCCCCTCCCTCCCTCCCCTAGCCGCATCCCTGCGTTTAACCCATTTGTTGTTGCTGGTTTTTCGGGCCAGTGTCAAACAATTTTAAAGTTGTGCGGTTACTTAAGCAGCCAGCCTAACTGTTATTGCCCCTACCCCCATTTCAACTACCCCCTCGCACCGTCTCCTCAAACATTGTGCAGACAAACAAAGCGCCTCGAGCGGGATTTTAAAAAGCACTTACGAAAAGCTACCAAGAATGGGACTTACGCTTAGGCAGCTGCCTTGCGACTGGGGGTAGCTACCCCCCTCCCTCCCCGCCAGCTGCCTGCTGGCAAATTTGCAAAATATTGACAGGCGCAATGGCAGCCGGAGCGAACGTCTTGGCCGGGCATAATTTAATAAATCAATATTTTATTAGCTGCCATGTGGAGGAGGCTGCCTGACAATATGTGAGACGGCTGAATAGAAACAGAAAATGAGATTGAGAGAGAGAGAGAGAGAGGATGTTACGGGGTGGAATGGGCAATTGACTTGAGGTGTTGCTGACGCCAACAGGTAGGTGACGAAATTTATAAGCAGCTGTTGCGATTAGGGTAAACCTTTGTTTGCGTCAGATAAATTGATAACGAAAATAATCGATAAGGGATGGTATCGATATTGAGCAAATATTTAGCGGATAGGCAAAGGAGAGAGGAGAATTTATGATATGATATTACTTCAATCAAATAAAATAGGAGCTTTTCAGTAACTATATTAAATGATTAAAAATCATGCAGATCTGGGAATTAGAGGTATGCTTAAGTGAACTTAATGAACACAATTATCGATAAATCAAAAAAAAAAAAATTATGGAAAAATAATGATGATTGTGCGACAGAGAGAGGGAGAGCAGGAAAAATTGAGATTTAGAACAAAATAAGAAAACGATAGTGAAAAAGAGAAGAAGAAGCAAGAAGAATTATAGAAAAGAGAAAGGGATAAACAATTTAAAGCTTATTGGAGAAGTGAAGAAGAACATATAAAGAAAACACGTAAAAGAGAAAGGTTTACTGAGAATTACTGAGGCATTAGGCGGTATAGAAAGAGAGAGAGAGAGAGAGAGAGAGAGAGAGAGAGAGAGAGAGAGAGAGAGAGAGAGAGAGAGAAAGAGAAAGATAGCGAGCGAGCCATCTAGATCACGTTCCCACATTAGCTAATCTCCAGAGAAAAATACAATGCCAACTAAGCACATTGAGAGACTTGAGATCCTTTTGCCATTACATCGTCATCCCATTACACAGTTATTGTAGTTTTTTTTTTCCTTTTGCTGTAATCTATATGCGTCGCTTCGATATCTTTTGCCTTTTATTTCTATCTGGCACAGTCCAGATCCAAAGCAAATGAAACACATGTCCGACTGCAGTTGACAGGCGAGCACAGAGCCAGCAGCAACAGTCGAGCGGGTCAATAGGGCAGGATAGGATGAAGGACGGGATGGAGGAGCGGCTTATCCATGTCGCTGCATGGAGAGCCTTTTAAACTTGATGGGGGGGGAGAGGGGGAACGACGTTGCCTGCAGCAAACGCATTGCAAATGGACCAAAAAGAAAAAAAAAAATATTTTTCACAATTTACTTGCTGTTGTTGTTGTCGCTTAACGCACTCAGCAAAGTTGCTGCCGCTGCTGCTGCTGCTGCTTCTTTCATTACTTTTTTCTTTATGACGCTAATGTCCTTAATTCGTCAGTGTTAACCTAATTTCAGGCAGTCGAGCCGAGTCGCCTCAGTCGCTAGGCGAGGCAACAAAGTTCGACGAGAGGAGGCGGCTGGCAGGAGGCGGCAGGCAGGAGGCAAATAGAAAGAATTATGCCAAGAAAGTTTTCTATTTTGTCGCAGCGGCAAAAGTTTTGCGGCCAATGCGACGACACACACACACACATCCAGACAGATAGACATACGCACACACACGCTATATCCTGGGCATGTCCTTTGTGTTTGTGTCTGCGCCTGCAAGTCTCTGAGCTCTGCGCATTCCCAACGGCTATATAAATCATAATAATTTTGCAATGTAGCAAATGGCTAAAGGAGCGCGGCAGCAGCAGCAGCAGCATTCGCCATGTCGCATATCCTTGTGGCATGTCCTTTATTTGCTACGTGTTGATGTCCTTTTGATGGCACTTCTTCTGGCCAGCCTCAGCTATAGCCAAAGGCCTCCTGGGCAAATGACTGGTCACAAGACAAGCCAAGCAAACGCCGCAGCGAGCCACGATTCATCTAAAGGAACCCTCCACCTCCCCCCTCCAAGCAAGCCTCGCCTACGTCCTTTTCATCCGGCTCACTTGGTGCGTGCGTGCGTGCGTGTGTGTGTGTGCGTGTGTGTGTGCCGCCTTGTATTTGTAATTCGTGGCAGCATGTCCAGCATAAAAATATACTTAAGTGATTTCTCTTGATTCACTTACATAGATTTGGGTTACATTTCTATTTCCATTTCTATTTCTATTTCTATTTCTGCCCCCATCGGCAAATAAATAATTTTTATGTTTGAATGTCCTGGCGTCCTTCATTTAATTTCGCTTAAAAGCGCCAAAAGTTAAGCTGTAATCATTTAAATGATTTATTCAACTTGATTTTCATATCACGGCTCGCCGCTTGTCAGCTATTTGCCCCAGTCAGTCCCTCCTCCCCCCCCTAAACCAGATCTTCCTTTCACATTTCCATTTTCGGTTTTCCCTTGGGGTCAGCCCATAGATTGGGGACACTCTCAATCATAATTTGTTGGTGTCACAATGATAATAACAGATTTATATTGCGCATCCGTTGTAAAAGGTGCATTTTAATGTTCATTTCTTGGGGTCTGTCCCTGTCCCCTTAACCTGCCCCTTCTCCTGCTGCTACTTCCTCTACTTCTTCCCCTTTTTATATTGCATGTAAATTTTTAGAATATTCGCCAAGAGTTTTTGGAATATTAAATACAATTTCTAGTTCAAAGAGAAATTATTTCACTGCAAATAAAAAATCATATATCATATATTTTTATTTATCAAATAATTATAAATATTATTAATATAAAATATACTTTTAATATTGATATAAATTTAATGAAAATAATATACATAAACTAATTTTCACTATTAATAATTTGAAATTTTTTTATTTTTTTACATAAATTAAATTTTCATTTTTTACATAATATATTTTGTTTTTATTATATTGTTTATTCATATATAAACAAATTTTTTGAATATTCTTAATTTTAATATATATTTTTAATATTTATATATATTTTATTTAAATTTTAGTATTAATAACTCAAATATATTTTTAAAATATTTATATATATTTTATTTAAAATTTTTCACTGTTAACATGCATGTTTTTTTTTATTATTATTATTTTATTTATTTTGTATTTTTTAGACATTTTTTGGTCTTCTACTCAAAGAATTAAATTCGAATTCATACAAATAGTAGCAACTCCCGCCCACCTCTCTCTCTCTCTCTCTCATTCTCATCCAGATCGCTCTTTCCTCACCTAAACAAGTTCCAAATATGTTTTCAATCTCTGCCCACGGTTGCAATTAATTGAACGAACTCTCTCAGCTGTTCTCTAATTAATTGCGAATTGTATATAAAGCTGACTGCACTATGCCAATATTCGAAATATGCAAATAAACCGATCGAAAAGGGGGGGGGGGGGGGGGGGGGGAAATGCGAAAACCGAAAAACTTTGGCAAACAAAAGCGATTTATCCTTGACCCCGACGTCGTCATTAGATGATTTTTGCGCTGCATAACAATTTTTAATTGTTATTTACTCTATTGTTCGTATTGTTGCTGCAAGAGACCCTGAGGCAGTTGCAGAGGTAAAGGCAGAGGCAGAGGCAGAGGCAGCGCTAATGACCAACTTTTGCAACAAGCAAGAAGCGCAAAAAAAAAAAAAATTGTTGTAGCATACATTTTGGGGCACTGTGTTCTATTCGCTGCTGTTGCAGCAGTTGCAGCTGTTGTTGTTGTTGTTGCTGATGCTGCTGGTAGTCGTCGAAAACACTCAAAACCCATTAGGCAACACTTTATGCTTAGTTTGAAGTTTGAGGGCACAGCAAATACGCAAAAAAGAAAAAAACAATCGGAAAACAAAAAAAAATATATGAAAGAAAAAGCTGATTGTAAATCTTGAATATTCAATGCCCTTCATCATAATTCATGTAGATATACAGTTATAGAATTCTTCTGCAGACTTATAGAATTTATATAAAATTTAAATTATTAATTTATATATTAAGCAATTAATAGAAATTAATATAAAGATATAGAATTCTTCATAAGATTTTTCGTATATATGCAGAAATCAAATTGGGATTATTCATGATAAATATTATTATGTTATTTATTTATAAGTTTATATAAAATTTTTAATTATTAATTTATATATTAAGCAATTAATGGAAATTAATAGACAGATATGGAATTCATTTGTAGATTTTTCGTATATATTTTATTTTGTTAGAGAATAGAGTTTATATAAAATTCAAATTAATTTATATATATTTAGCAATTAATAGAAACTGGATCCTTCGACTTAATCATAATATGTTTTCTTCTTAAGCCAAATAAACTTATTATAATCGTCAGCTTTAAAAATATATTTTTTTTAATAAAAAATTATAATAATTATAATAATAAAAAAATATATATGTATATATATAAATCATGAGTTTATTATAGATTGAAAAATTATATTTTCTTAGATATATATAAAATATATAAAATTATTTTATTATTATTATTTTTATATATAAAATTATTTTATTTAACAAAATATATTATACATATATAGAACTTATAGGTATCTTACAAATAGCTGAGAAATATATTTGACAATATGATTTTAGTTCCTAATAACATTCCAGAGATCAGCTTTTATGGCACCTGAAAATGAGAGAAAAGTAATATATGTAAATGAATATATCTATATATAGAATATAAAACATTAATTTTTTATATTAATACAATGAAAGAGTATTTAAAGAATTATGCAGTATTTAAAAACAAATATTCCCCAGGGCTGCAAGCTTCTTGTCCAATTTCGAATACCCCTTACAAGTGCATTAAAAAAACAGACAAAATTCAAAATATATATACATATATATATATGTATGTGTGTATATCTGAAGCGCAGTGACTGCCAACTGTATTTTTGCATATTAGCGCGTGAGAGAGGGAGGACGATATGAAAAGCGAGAGAGAGAGAGAGGGAGAGGGCTAAAGCTGTGTATTTGTTGCACTCTATAAAAACGTTGCCTTAGTTGTACAAGCGACACACACATCCACACACACACACACACACGCATAGAAAGCACGCTGTCTACTTAACAGTCGTTGCCGCAGGAGGCCTTCGTAGCGAGGGGGCGTGGCAGCGGCATTTAAAATGCAATTGGCGCGCAGCAGGGGCCGCGTACACAATGCAAATGAGTGGCGCCACGCCCCCCCTCCCTCCTCAGGGCCTACGCACGCACGCCCAAAGTTATTCTCAAGTTGCAAAGAGAGCTGCAGGGAGGGGGGGGCGGAGGGAATGTAAGCGGGGGCGTAGGTGTACGGATGCAGATCTTGTTCTGGCAGCTGCCGTAGGCGTTGCGTTTACATTGAAAATTACCCCACTTACTGTGTTGACGAAGCAGCTGATGAGCGATGGGGCGTAGTGGGGAGCGGGGGGTAGTTAGAGGGAGGCGCAAGTGAATGGGGAGCCAGGCGTTGCTGCAGTCAGGGCCAACAAGCAGCAACTAAAATGTCTTAAAGACACAATTATTTGAGTACGATAGGCAAAATATGGGGATAGAAACTAATAAAATATATAAACAAAATTAATCAATGAAAATATTTAAAATAATTGTTATATTACAAATTTTGTTGTTGTTTATTTTTAAATCAATTTTAATTAAAACATATTATTTTATAATTAAAATATACAAAACTAAAATATATATATGTATATAAATTTATAAATAAAAATAGTTGAGGTAATTTTAAAAACAAACATTTTTTTAATATATGCTTAATAGCTGAAAATGTCTGATTTTTGATTTTTATAATAAAAACATTAATGTTTGTTATTGTATGTAAAATTCAAGACTTTCTTTATTAATATTTAGGCAAAAATATTATAATATATAAATAATTAAAAATATAATTTCATTTTAATTTAAATTGTTGTTATAATTTCAAAAACTATTTGTAAGATTCAAGATTTTCCTTATTAATATTTATAATATTATTATGATATAATTTATAGTATAATAATCTTTTTCTAAAGAATTATTTTTGGACGTATTACCTTTATATTCCTGCAGCTTTATTTTATTTATTTTGAAATAAATTATGCCTTGCAGAAAATAATATATTTAATACATATTAATTTATTATTTTAATTATTATAATAATTTGTCTTCCTTATTATTATTATTATTATTATTATTATTATTATTTTTTTTTTTTGTTATTTACGCTAAATTTAATTTCATTTTTAATCGCAAATTTTCACTTTTCAATATGCCTTAATTTTATTAAATATGTATTGCCATTTTTACAGTTAATCACATTTCTATATGCAATTTAATACAATTTGCTCCACTGTGCCAGCGCATTGCGTCCATTGTGCAGTTGGGTTAAGTGGTGCAACCGCAGCGCAATGCTTTTGTGGCTGCTGCGTGCTGTATGTGTGTGTGGGTGTGTGCGTGCGTGTGTGTGGCGCACGCATATTAACATAAATCGAATGTGACGCAAAGGACACCGACGAAATGGCGTGAAGACCCTGACGACGACGACGACGGCGAGTCCTTTGACACTCGCAAATCACTCAGCGGCATGATAGATGGATGATCCACCAAAAACAGTCTGCCCCAAACGCACGCACACATACACAAAGAGAAGGGGAGATGGGGCATTGCAAGGGTTATTTCGCTGGGACCCGCAGCGTCATTTAACGCAATAGCGCCAACTATAAATTTTAAATTAATTTTGAAGTGGCGTACAACAACAGCAGCAACAGCAACAACAGCACCAACAACAGCAACAACAGCAACAACAACAGCAAGCGTTGACGGCTGCACATCAACGTCTGCTGGCAGCAGCTCTTACAAGGCAGGGGCTTAGTCGTAAAGGGACGACAACCAATACACACACATACATACATACTCACACCGTGATACACGCATTTTATTGCGCGTCAGTCAGCCTCCAACTGACAGCAAAGGGCAACTGGTTTTTGGCTGCCTTTCCCTCTACCTCTGCTAGCCCCTGCCCCTGCCCCTGCCACCGTATTGCTCGTCTCGCCACTGTTTCTTTAACGCTTTGTTGTCTGTCATTACAAGTGCATAAATTATTGTAACCACATTTGGCTGGCGTCAGTTCCCATTGACGACGATTGCGACTCGGCAATGCATTTGCCACAAACTGGGGCTGGCTTTGGCTTTGGCTTTCGCTCTGGCTCTGACTGGGAGTATCAACAATATGGCCTGCAACTGTTGCAACAGTTGCCAGTTGAGCTGCAGTTCTCGCCTGATGACATGACAAAATATTTTCCCAGGCGTCTTTACCTACAGTTGCTTTTGACTTTGATGCCAAAGCCACACCCACACACACACGCCCCTATACGCCCACTATGGCCATGTTGCCTTATGACCTTTATGCAATTGCATTCTGCGTCGCCGTTGTCATGTGTGCGTGTGTGTGTGTGTGTGTGTTGTCTGTCTCCTCACTCTTTTCCTTCTTTTGTTTTTCAGCTGTCTCATGCTGTGAGCTCCTCTCCCTTTTCTCTTTTTTTTTTTTTTGTGCATTTCATTGTGGATTCTATCATTTTCTACTCGCATGCTTCAGCGATTTTTGGAATTTTCAATTTGTTCAGACATTTTTTTGGAACGCTCAGCGCAATAGAAAGAGATGCAGCACACATGCTGTAACAGAGACAGAGAGAGAGTGGGTGAGACGGAGGGAGTGCGGCTTGTCTGCTAAGGAATTTTATTCATGCAGTTTGCGCTCATATTAGTACATAATTTTGCAAGAAATAAGTAATAAAAGTTTCTTATTTTTTATTATTTTAATTTTTGATTTAAAGAGTTGGGAAAGACTGAGAGAGAGGGAGATTGAGACAGATACAGATGGAAAGGGATAAAGATAGGGAGGATTAAAGCTAGTAATTAGAAAATGTAAGGAGAGACAAGGATAGTGAGTGTGATATATAGCGAGACACAGAATGGAGAATGTGGAAGAAGGATAGATATAAGAATAATTTGTAAGGAGATGAAAGGAGGGACAAGGATAAAAAAAGTGTGAGACGGAATATAGAGAGTAAAAGAAAGACGAGTAATAAAGAGAAAGAAAAGGACATTATGGAACCGAGAGTGAGAGAGGAACAGCGAGAGAGGCAAGGATTGTAAACGTATTAGAGTATCAACTTCAAGCAGAAGCAGAAGCAAAACAGGTTAAAAATTTATATTTTACTGTGATGATGGCAATAAACATCTCTAAAAGCTCTAATAGCTCTTAAATACATAAATAAACATATGTATATTAGACTTGTTTTGAATTAAAATATTATTCGTTACTTTATTAGTAAAATGAATCAAAATTATAAATAATTAATATTAAAAATATATAACTATTACAATAATAATATTTGAAAATAGTTAATATTATAAATAAATAACTATTACAATGCTGTACTTAGTATAAATAATAAAATATTTTAATACTCACAACACACAGAAGAAGAAGACGCGCTGCACCTCCCCACACAACTGATAGCAGCTGCTGCCGAAATACAACTGAAGAAACTAAGCAGCAGACCTAAATATATAGCTAGAGCCAATTGCACTCAAAGCGAAAGGCGAGCTCAACTTCTGAGTTTATCATAGAGAGCGAGTTCGAGTTCGAATTCGAGCTTAAGCCTGAGAGTAGGTAAAGGCCGATCGTTGGTTTTCGTGCAGTTTAACTAACTTACTCTTATATACCCGAAGAGTAAAGAGCTGCACACACACATATGTATATAAATATAAAATTGAGCTGCTCTTTTTTAGCGCTGCTGCTTTTACATTCTATGGAATTTTAAACGATGTAAAAGCAGCAGAGCTAAAAAAGAGAAGCTCAGCTTTATATGTGTGTGTGTGTGCAGCTCTTTACTCTTCGGGTATATAAGAGTAAGTGAGTTAAACTGCACGAAAAACAACGATCGGCCTTTACCTTCTCTCCAGCTCCAACTCGAATTCGAACTCGAACTCGCTCTTGATGGTAAACTCAGAAGTTGAGCTCGCCTTTCGCTTGGAATGCAATTGGCTCTAGCTATATATTGAGGTCTGCTGCTTAGTTTCTTCAGCTGTATTTTGGCAGCAGCTGCTATCAGTGGTGTGGGGAAGTGCAGCGCGTCTTCTTCTTCTTCTGTGTTTGGAATTATTTATTAATATTTTAATATTATTCTTGTAATAGTTATAAAGTTTCTATCGAACTTTATATATTTTATTATAATTGAATTGAATTAAATTTTGAACAATTGCCAAACTGTTTCTAATTTTGTTCAAATTGACAGCTTATTCAATATTTTATATTAATGTGGCTATGAGGCGGGTGCCTCGACTTGGACACTTGAATTCCCCATATACTACAGCTCAGCTATGCCGCAATGAAACCTAATTTCGATATGCCAAAATTTATTTGACTTATTAACCAAAACTTTGGTCAACAATTTATTGCTAACCACACACACACACACACACAGGCAGATATTTGGCAATTTTTATTTTAAGACAAAACTTTTGACATTCAATATAGCCAAAGTTATATACGTATCAGCCACGCCCTGTCACGCCCACCCCTCTCTCTCTCTCTCTCTCCACCAGCTCCAGCTGACCTCTGTCAATAATAAAACGCTTGATAAATGCTTAGAGAATATATATGTATATATATGCGAATTAACGCAATAAATTTGATTCAAGACTCACAGATTCCAAGCAGAAAATAAAGAAGCCAACCGGCAACAACAACAACAACAACAAATAAACTGTGTAAATCGTTGGCCAAACAGAAGCAAACTTTGATTGCGAAACACATTTGTGATTTATTTGAGCGCACATTTAACAAATTGCCACACAGAAATAAATATACACACACACATACATACATATATACATATGAGAGAGAGAGAGAGAGTGTATGCAGCATATAAATGCGTATTTATTTATGCGAGGGGCTACTTAAGCCATTAACCAAACGCCACAGTTGCCCCATGCCTGTCCCCCCTCCGCACCAACCCTCGCAGTTGCCCTCGAGCAAGATGCTCGGCTCAAATAACTTGATTAAAAAACCGCAAAAACCTATCGAGTGCCCAATCCGTTGACCACACACACATACACACACACACACACAAGAAGGCTCACTGGGTGAATGTTAGAGAGGCTGAGCAGGCACCAAAGGGCGTGTCAGGCTGACGGGCTGTTGGAGTCCAGTGGAGCCCAGTTGTTATGCCCGCCGCAATCCGATTCAATGTGTAATTTAACACGAAATGGGAAACGATTGGCTGTATATATATGTATGTGTGTGTGTGTTTGTGTGTATTTGCTCGCGTTGCTGCTTCAAACTGATGAAGGCAGTTGCTGACCAACACTGAACCACACCTGTGGGCTATTCTCTTGCTGCGCCTGATGTAAGCTGTGGGTGGCTGAAATTCTCTCTAACACTCTATATATGTGTGTTTGTGTGTGTGTGCGAGTGTGACTGTGTGTGTATGGTCTGGGCAAACACTTTCTGGACAGTTTATTGATGTTGTTGGGATTAATGCGGCAAAATGCCATAATCCACTGGGATTTGCCTTAGTTAGCTAACAAATGCAAGCATCAGATCGAGTCAGCTATTGAAAATATCCAAAGAGTTTAGTATATTGAAAGCGAGTTGAGATTAGATTGAGAATGATATGGACTGAAATATATATATATGTATATAAAATATATAAATTTTAAAATTAAGAAAACAATAAGAAATTTCAATGGAAACACTTTTATTCTTAGCAAGATCCTACTTTATAATTAATGCTATCAGTTAAATATAATAATTAAATATAATATTTACAAAGCTCGCAAATAACTGTTGACACTTTTTCGTTGTCTGCAAATAAGTCTCTTTCACTCACACAATAAAAAAGACTCGAAGAGAAACTGTTTTTGTCGCGTCTGGTTTAGATCGCTCTCGCTCTGCTTGACTTGAGCGAAACGAAAACAGAAATAACTGTTTCGCTCAAGTCAAGCAAGTTGCGTTCTCTTATGCATGTATGTATGCATGTATTTACATGAACACGAAGGCAATCTGTCTTTTGCTGAGAGGCTTTGTGTGAGCGAATATCGTATTATTCTTTACGCTTCACTCATTTAAGAGCGTCACACGAATGAGTCAAAGCAAAGCGCTTGACTAAAACCTTTTCAAATCAAAACAAAGAAAGCTCAGAGCGAGTGTCTGCACAATCTTTTCGGTTATGTTACTCTTTACGCGTCACTCATTTAAGAGCTTCACACGAATGAGTCAATGCAAAGTGCTTGATCAAATCCGTTTCAAAACAAAATAAAGAGAGCTGCTCAGAGCGAGTGTCTGCACAATCTTTTCGGTTATGTTACTCTTTACGCGTCACTCATTTAAGAGCGTCACACGAATGAGTCAATGCAAAGAGCTTGACCAAAACCGTTTCAAATCAAAACAAAGAGAGCCGCTCAGAGCGGTCACTCACATTCACTGCAACTGTTAAAGAAATTAAACGCATTAAAAAACATTTACTTCATGTTTTAATTAAGTTATAATCTCTCTTAATAATTACCCTACAATTCGCTCTCACATTTGGCTCTGCTCTTCAAATATTTTTTTCGGCATCTTCAAACCTTTGATCCCTGTTTTTGTTGCTGCTGCATATTAATGCGAAACACTTCAGCAGCAGCAGGCGGTGTTATAAAAAGGATCATCACATTTTATGCAGTCCTTTTCGATTAAAATGTGTAGCATACTTCGCAGCGCACAAACATTTACATACATGCCGCATATGGCCATAAATAGAACGAGTGGTGAGCCATTTCCCATCGCCCCGAACTCCCACCTCTACAGAAGAGCATACACAAATAATTAAGTTTTTGCTCTAACTTTTTTTTTCAACTCTTTGTTACCCGCTCTCACAAACTCGCTCTCCCTCACTCATTGTCTCTCTCTCTCTCTCTCTCTCTCTCTCTCTCTCTCTCTCTCTCTCTGCTCATGCAACTTGACAATGGGCAAAAACTTTTGCATTTCATGCGCTGCATTCATTCACACTTTGTTCCGCTCTCTGGCCATCTATCCCTCTCTCCCTCCCTCTCTCTCTCAGTCTGTGTGTTGTCTCTCAGAGCTGCATAAAATGTTTGTAAGTGACGTTGAAATTGAGACACTTGTCGCTTAATTGTTTTTCGAGTTTTGCTAGCCAAAAAAAGAAAAGGAAAATAAAAGTAAAAAATTTACAGAACTGAAGCCAGAATAAAACTTGTAATAAAATAATAATAAAAAGCATTAAGCGAATATGTTGGCCAGAGTTTCCATTTCCATATCAGTCTCTGCTACACCGTACCCCCTCCTCCTTCAGTTTTTGCTGCCAGTCGAGAGAAATTGCACTTGGCAAGCGAATTCTACGCGTGCCTGGGACACTGAAAGGGTGTTTGGGATTTGCTTATGCATGCTTTTGGCCTGGTTTGCTTCTCGGCTCTGTGTTTTCTCATTCTCTCTCTGTTCATCTTCTTCTTCTTTTTTTCTGGCTTGGGCGTAGCTGTAGATTATTTTAAGTAATTATCAAGCGATTTGCACAACGACTCAAGTGCTCTCAACTCGAGTGCTCCTCTCATGTGGGCAGCGAGCAGTGGGCGTGGCGCAGTCTCTGCATTAATTAAACATGCAAAACTCAACTGTTAAGTGGAAATTAGCAAGCTATTTGCTTAATGCTCAATGTGACAATTGCAACGTTTTGGGGGGCGCACAAATTATGACAAAAAGAAGTAATAAATTTGTTGAACTGTTTTTTTTTTTAACCTAAAATACAGCTAGAATAATCAAAGCTTAGTTTTGTATATAATGAGCTTTGTTTTTGAATTAATAATTTATTTCAATAATTAATACATTTAGTTTGACAGAGTAAAGGTAAAATTCTGATCTGAAATAAAATAAATTTACTCTGTCAATTTTTAATGCATTTAGGGTATATACAAAAATAGAACTTATAAAATAAAAAATAAAATTTAATTTAAAAGAATATATATTATACAAATTTACAATAATAATCGAAATGATAATATATAATAAATAAATAAAAAAATAATAATAAATAAATAAAAATCAAAGAACACATTTTTTATTTCAATCTAATAAACTCTTAAGTTTTAAATATTTAAATTTTTTTAATATTTAAATTTTCTTAAGGCAGAAGGCATTGTATCAGAAACTTATAATTTTTTAATTCAATTAATTTCAGTTCTTATTTATTTATTCATTAGTTGTCTATATGAAATTTAAATTTTCTTTATAAAATCTTCTGAATTTTTAATTCGATTAATTTTAGTTCTTATTTATTTAAAATAATGAAAATATTATGTACCATAATATTTTATGCGCAGTAATAAAATAATATGGATAAATATTTCTTTTTCCCCTACTTCTTCTTCTTCTTTTTTCGTAAGCCATCAATATGATATATAGTTCCGTATATATACTCTTCTGATTTACTTATTTTCACACGCTCCACTTGTCAAATAGACCCAAAGCAATTTGAAAGGGTTAATGAACCATTAAGTATATCTGCAATATGTGACCCAAATGTGCCTTTTGACTAATTTCATTATGACAGATATGAAGAAAACTCATGCGTGTCACACACACACACATGGATACGTGCTGTGGCATAGTCGCTTTGTCGCAATACATTAAGGGACAAGGAAATGCCATCGGCATTGACTGTATCCTGTAGCCAGTGACGACAACTTTGTGATATGTGAAATTGCGGCCTGGGCAAACATTTTATAATTTTGGTGCACGGCGCATAACATAAGTCAGCAGCAGCTGCAGCAGTAGCTAGAGGCAGCTAGAGGGAGATAGGGAGAGTGAAAGAGAGAGCTCTAAAGTGGCAGCACTTTGAGCTGCCATGTAAGCGGGCCCTGCAACATGTCACGACACTGGGCACAACAGTCAGCCGCATCAGACAAGTCTGTCACTCAGCATGCTAGTCACTCTCTCTCTCCTTCTCTCTCTCCCCTTCTCTCACTGCTTCTCTAACTGTGACACTCGGACAGACCGCAAATGATTTTGCAGTTGACAGTTGTCTGTTGCCATTTGGGGAATTTAGTGTTAATTATGGTTGTAATAAACTATACAGCATAAAGCCAGACACATGCCAGGCCATATCGAATGCCATTCCCTTTTGTGAATGGACTTCCAAATTGGAGAATTTGTCCGCAGCCATTCAAATAAGGCAGCCTGATGTAAATTATACCCTGTAGCCAATGTGGAATAGGGGAAGGCATATGATGATGATGATGATGTTCTTAATCATCTTAAATTTATTAAAAATAATGAATGAATAATGAAAAATAAACAAATAATAATTTTGATTAATTTGAATTATTTTTTATTTTGTATTATTTAAAGAAATATAATTTAAATAAAATTTACTATATATTTATATATTATATATTTATATTTTATTTATATGAATTGTATAATTAATTTTAAATATTTTTGATTTTTTGATTATCTAAAATTTAAATTAAATAAATTATATATTTTATATTTATATAATTTCTGATTAATAATTGTTTATTATTGTTTTAATATTAATTAATTAATGTTTGTTATTATTTATTATAATTATTATTTATATATTATCTGAATAATATTTGTTTAATTTGAATTGGATTAATGAAGGAAATAAAATAATAAAATATAATATATTTATAAAAAATTTTTTCACAATAAATATTAAAATATAAAAATATTAATACTTTTTAATAAACGAATTAAATATAAATACATATATTTATAATATAAAATATAAATTTTTTATTTTATTTATCATATTTCACTTTGACTCTGCTTTGGCATTGGTAATACCTAAGGCATCTTTCAGTCTGGCATGCCTTTCTATAACATTCCAAGTTGTTAATTAATTTACATGTAAATTACAAATAGCAGCTATTAAGAATATCAAAGGATTTCCATTTGTCGTACGCATGTAAAGTTAATGAGTGACATTTGAAGGCAATCCAAGTTGTATGGAATGTGAGCGTAAGGAGTTTTTCAATTATGTATTTTTAAATGATTTTTTGATGAACAATTAAATGTGTGCAGACGTTAATTAACATAACGCATACAAATGCAAATGACAGTACAATGAATCGGAGAAAATAATTTGTTAAATGTTTGCCAATTACTTAGAATGTGGTTCAAATAATTTCAATACGTATATAAACGATATATGAATTATAAAAATAATAAAAAAAATTACAAATTAAAAAAATATATATGAAAAGAATTTTAAAATAATTTTTATGAATATTTAATAAAATTTAATATTCGTTCATAAATATTTTTTCACAAAATAAAAAAAAAATGTATAAATATATATTATTTTTCTATATCTTTTCATATTCCATTTTCACTTCCTATTACACATTTACCTCTTTCTGTCTGCATTCCATTCTCTTTCTGCTTCTCCATCTCTTCCTTCTCTTTCTATTTCTCTTCATTTATATCCTATCCTATTCATACTTCTCACTCCCTTTCTTCCCATTCTTCTATCACGCTTTAACTATCACTATCACACATTTACCCACTTGTCTAAGTTCTCTTCTCCATTATCTTTACCCAACCGTTTTTCTGCTTCTTCTACATTCCCCTCCCCCTCCCCACTCCTCTTCTTCTGCCTTTAAGCCAACAATTATCACACAAAACTTGAACAATTAACAATATCTTTCAATTGCTTTACTACACAGTCTGGGAATGCGCTCTTGTTCCACATTTAATGAGCAATAGCAATCAATAAATGTCTGGCAATGGACTGAAACTACATTATCAATTGCAAATGTGTGTGAGTGTGTGTGTATACAAGGACAATGGACAAATGTTTTGCATCGTAATTATCAATTTCAAGTGCAGTCATCGTAGCTTTTGTTTGCAGCAATCATAAACGTCAGACAGTTTGTGAATTTCCTTCGGCTGCTTGCAGCCCATTTGAAGTCCTGTTGCCACATCCTTGCCACTTCTCCTGCTGCTTCTTAGCAGCTTGATGACTCAACCGACTGCTGCTGCTCCTGCTGCTGCTACTGCTGTCTATTTGCGGTTACGTAACTCAAACTCAATTGCAATCTAAGCGTGTGTGTGTGTTGTCTGTGTGCACAGCACATGAAATTGGGCAATCCTTAGTTACCATTTCCTAAGTCCCTTGCTCACTCTCGCTCTCTCGCTCTCTCCCTTTCACTCTGTCCATTTGTGCTGCTCAAGGAGCTCTGCGTAGCTGTCCCAGTTGCATTATTATTGATTTAGGAAACGTGAGTCATGGTACCCCCATTCCGTTTATACCCTTGTCATATCGTTATGCAATGCAGATTTGTGCCTTTAATTAGGACTGAATCGTGTTTACAAACGCTACACTCGTAAATACATACATACATGTGCATATATGACTAAGCACACACACACATAGCTATGCGCCTTCAAAGACTAGCAATTAATGGAACGTCTTAGTTTCGGCTAGTTGTTAAGATGTAAACACAGTCTGAATAGCTCGAAACATTTTGGAGAGTTATTTTATGTAAAATAAATTTTTAAATTAAATTTAAAGTTAAATTTAGTAGTAAAGAAAATAAAAGTTTTTATAGAATAATAATATAAAGAATATAAAGTTAAAAAAAAAAATTAGTTCATTGTATACATTTTATCAAAATCCATTTATACTGACTTCCCCTTTATTTATTTATTTTATGTATTTTTAATTTTTTTTTTGCATTTAGGGTTGCAAAAATTTGAAAATTATAAAAAGAAAATCAAGAAAATTCAAATTATTAAATTATAGAAAAGTATAGAATTATTTATTATTAAATTTAACAAAAAATAAATAAAATAAATAATAAAAAAAAAAATAAATTAAACTAAAAAGAAATAATAAAAAATGTTCAATACTCTCTGTAAATGTTACATCCTTTTTTATAATTTTTTAAGTGTGATTGTATGCATTCCTTATTTATTTATTTTTTAAAATTTATTTATTTATTTTTTTTTTTCAATTTTACTCATGTATAAGAAGTCTACAAAACAGGGCTTATATTTTTAAATAAATATTTAATTTCCCACATGATAAACCAGTCTATTTAAACTCCTTCTGCACACCTTTTAAGACCGGCTATCACATCTTGTAAAATGCTCCACTTTAAGCTAAAAGTTTATGTAAGTAATCCTCAATCATGTGAGCATTCATTGTAAACATTTTGCCAGACTTTGTAAAGATTTTTTTCTTTGCTTGGGGTTTTATGCTTAGCAGACTACCTTGAAAATACTTGCCAGTTAAAATCTTGGTATATAAGTAGATTCCCCACTCTAGTTATTTACCTCTCTCTCTCTCTCTGTCTCTTTCTCTCGTTTTTACTCTCATTCTCAGTTTGTTTGCTAAATGCAAAGTTTTCAATATGCAACGGTTTGTCGCTATCTCTATCTCTCCCTTTCCCTCTGTTGTTTTGCTGTGGCCAGGTGTTTTATGGAGAAAAATATTTTCATACATAAAAGTTTTACGACAACAGCGACTACAACAACAACAACTAGAATAGTTACATTGTCTACTTGGGCGCATTTTGTGACTTATGTGCGAGTTGTTTAAAGTAGAAGTATACGCAATGTTGCAAAGTTTCGTTTTTTTTTTTGGCATTAAGTGGGCCATGTAAATTGCTGCATTTTACAGCACTGCAGACCACTTTATTTTTCCAGAACTATTCACTTTAACTAAGTGAAAAATTCTGTGTCTCAAGCCAAAGACAAACATGTGAGCATTGGAAAAAGTCAATTGTGAAAGCAAGCTGTTATTAAAATATATTTAGTGTTGAACATTTCGTATTATGCAACACTAAGAGTTAACGAATAGTATTTAAAAGAATTTATACATTTAACAACTTTTATATTGCGTTGGCTAATAAAAGAAAGATAGCAAAATAAGTGAGGCAGCTGTGCCAACAACTCAATAGGTTTTCCAACACTGGAAATGTTTCAACTATTATAATTAAATACCATAAAATAGCGCTAAAGAAGGCTAGTTAGGGATTATTAAAGAAAAAGGTGGACAAAAGCGAGCTATAAGACTACAAAGACAACCAACTTAGCGCTCAGAGACCAAAGCATTTTACAACACTGCGAGTTAATGTATTTCACAGCTATTCATTAACCCCACGAATTAGACATGCAAATTTCACACACCTCCAAGAAGAGGCTGAGTGCGAGCGTAGGCGTGTCTGAGCGAGTGCGTATTGCAGTTCTCTCTTCTCTTTGGTGCATTTTGCAACACTATTAAAAAAATGCTCTTTAATTTAATGGCTATTCATTTAACAAATTGCACACCAAAAAGATGACAGTTCAGTTCAGTTCAGCAGCCACCTCCCACCAAAATGCAGCCCACCTCCTTCTGCCACGCCCTATATGGTGCTCTCCATTTTTCTGGCTATGGCGCCTCTCGCTTGTTAACTGAAACTAAACAGTACAAACACGACTGTCAACAACTGTAACGTTTACCGCATGTTACCGCTGCGCAACGTCCTGTGCTGCATGACAGGACATGTTGTGGCTTCTCGGGCTACCACACACACACACACGCACACACGCATGAGAGATAGAGAGAGAGAGAGAATGAATGAGCAGAGCAGCTTTTGCTCGGTTTTGTATGTTTGTTCCATGTGAGTGATAATGCATGTGTCCATATGGGACGCTCCTAGCTGGGTTTGTCGTCGGTCAGCAGGCCTCGGCTACGCCCTAGCTTTAATTCCCTACCCCCTCTCTCTCTCTCTTTCTGCCCATCATCTCAGCTGTTTAATTGCCAAAATGCATTTTGTATGCGCTGGGCCTTAGAATTGGCCTGAATAGAACTCTCTGAGAATTTTGTATTTCTGTTTGCTTTTTTTTTTTTTTTAGGGGGATTTCGGGTTCACTACACGTGCTATGAATATTTCTGGACTGCAATAGAATTCTATTGTTATCATTGAAGCACTCAAAAGTGAGCTAGCTTATTTAAGATTGCTGAAGATATGGGGGTATGAAATATATGAGGGAAAATTGATTTTTCTTCATGTCTAAGCATTCTTATAGGAAAAGTTAACAATTAAATTAGAATGAGAATCATATAACTCTATTATTTTTGAGTATTTTTTTAATACCACTTAATAATACCAATGTAATGTTCACCTGACTAAGTAAATCAACTCTACACAGTCTTTCACCCACTCCAACTTCTCTCAAATTGACCTTTGACAATGCGAAAAATGTGCCCAAAAGATAATTTCATATATCATATGTTAGATGCCTTGGGTTACACTTCTCCAACTGCTAGTTGAACCATTAAATACATAAATTAGACTTTATATGCATTTCAACAATGTCTCTCTCTCTCTCTCTTTCCCACTCCTTCTCCCTCACGCTTCCTTTCAGTGTGTTTGTCAGTTCTGCCGCATTGAGCACGCAATTTATGAGCGCCCAAATTTCATTTGGCACTCAAAAAAAAAAAAATATATTTTTCTATATGAGAGAGAAGCTAAAAAAGAATATAACCTAGAACATTACAAACAAGTATGAAAGCTCAAGTCGAGTCCGCTCGACTAGCAAATCCCCTGAACAAATTATTGAAACAGCAGAGAGCGTTCCCATTGGTCACCTGAAGCTCGACTGTAACGAGAGAGACAGTACTTGACTAAAAGTAAAAGCAAGGAGAGAAGCAGTGCAGAAGATCATTAAAGTTGTCTATGTGTGTGCAGCAGTTCTCATTTGGTATTTGTATTTAGGTAAAGAGAAGCTAGAATGCTCACAGCAGCAGAGAGCGTTACAGTGCTTGAGTAAAAGTAAAAGCAAGGAGAGAAAAAGAGCAAAAGATCATTAGAGTTGTCTATGTGTAGGCAGCTGCTCTCTTTTGGTATGTGTATGTGTAAAACGAAGCTAGAATGCTCACAGCAGCAGAGAGCGTTCCCATTGGTCACTTGAAGCTTGACTGCAATAAGCGCTAATAGTGGGCATATATAAAGCGCAGCAGACTTATAGTTGTAGTAGTAGAAGTAATGGTTATAGTAGTAGGACTTATAGTTATAGTAGTAAGACTTATAGTTGTAGTAGTAGGACTTATTCTTATAGTAGTAAGACTTATAGTTATAGTAGTAAGACTTATAGTTATAGTAGTAGGACTTATAGTAGTAAGACTTATAGTTGTAGTAGTAGGACTTATAGTTATAGTAGTAGGACCTATAGTTATAGTAGTAGAAGTAATGGTTATAGTAGTAGGACTTAAGTTGTAGTAGTAGGACTCATTGTTATAGTAGTAAGACTTAAAGTTATAGTAGTAAGACTTATAGTTATAGTAGTAAGACTTATAGTTGTAGTATATTATAAGGCCGTAGCTCGAAAAGCTTTAACAAGTCGAGTCCGCTCGACGAAATACCCTGAGCGAATGCTTGAAGCAGCAGAGACTGTAACGAGCTCCACCTAGCGTCTGGTTCAACATTTAAGAGAGTCAGTGCTTGAGTAAAAGTAAAAGTAAGCAGAGAAGCAGTGCAGAAGATCATTAAATGTGTGTGCATCAGCTCTCTTTTGGTATGTGTATGTGTAAAACGAAGCTAGAATGCTAGAGCGCTACCTGCCGTCGGGCTTCACATTTGAGAGAGAGAGAGAGAGACAGAGCTTGAGTAAAAGTGGCTTTACGTATATAAAAGGCTGCAGCTGCAGCATTTCTTCAGTCTTCCAGGCCTGGTGGGGGTCAGCGCAACGAAGTGGAGTAGAGCGTGTGATCGATCTGCTTAGCATTAAAGACGTAGAGGAACTACGTAGACGAATACGTGAATGAATTACGTAGAGGAAATAAGTCGAGGAAATACTTAAAAGAAAGAGGAAACACATACGTAGAGGGAATATTTAGAAGAAATGGACAGACAAATAGTGCTAAATCATCAAGAATATATGTATATACTTTGTGGGGTCTGCAACGCCTCTTTTGCCTGTTACAGACATTTCAACAAAACCATTATACCCTGATTTCCCATTTTCAATGGGTTCAGGGTATAAAAATACAAATCAAATATGTTTTGGCAAATTTCTGGACGATTATCAAAAACGTGCGCCATCTGAGTATGTGGGGCAATGTTTTTTTTTTTTTTTTTTTTTTTTTTGCTTTTCTCTCACAATTCATATTATTTTTGTCTGACTCTATAGAGGCGCATCAATAAATTCAATAATTTATGGGCGAAAATTTTGTTGCAGTTGCTGCGATAACAGCTGCTAACAAATATTTAAATAAATGAAATAAAATGCCTCAATTTAAAGTTGGAAAAAAATGAAGTGTTTGTAAAGTTAAATAATTGTCTGGCTGCTGCTACTACAAAAAAAAGGAAAAAAAGCAGGCAAGTTCGACGAACGACGGGCAGACACAGACCCGCAGCCACGCCCCCTCAAAAGGGCATGCAAACTGTATTATCACCTCAAATATGTGTAATAAACTCCCCAGGGGTTCTGGCACAAAGCACAAAGCACACAGACACACACACACACACACAGACAACTATACAAACATGACACAAAAAAAAGAGAGAAATAAATAAAGAAAGGAGAGCATTAAAAAACGCAGACGACTATGTATGGCATATGGCAACCGGGTAGCTGCCCCTTGTCCCCGCCACGCCCTGAACTCTCGACTCTCGAGTCCAAAATCCCCCTTCGCCGGGGCCTAAACCGACTGCAACAAAAGGCGCTGCCAATGAAGTTATCAGCGTGTGCCAGACGGAGCTTGGGGAGCAGCCAAAAGCCAAGTAAACATTGAGACAAATAAATAAATTACATTCAAAGGGCCAAACAGCAGCACCAAGTAGCTGATAGAGAGCCGTGGTATTCAAAGAGCTGAATGCCAATTGGTAACCAGTCGAATGATAAATACATGAAAGATATATCAGAAATTTGAGTACCTGCTTGTAGCGAAGCAATTAATGTGCTGGGCCTCGAAGAGCAGTTGAACTGAAGGGAGAATATGGCCTGCTTAAATTGAGTTGTAAGTTGAAGCCGCAGAGATTGGAGTCATTCGTGGCTTCCTGCTCTACGTTTGCTCAGACTCAGGCTCGTTCTCTCATGCTCGTTCTCTCTCCTAGGGCATGCCTAAAGCTGGTATATCTTCTGCTTCGGCGTCGACAGCTCTGTACTTTCTCTCTCACTCTCTCTCTCTCTTTCTCTGTCTTTCACTATATATAGGGATCATTCTGGTGGTAAGCTTATGCTTTGCAAAAGTAAGCAGAGCAAAGACAACAAATTCAAAGAAAATATAAAAAAGTATTATATGAGATAAGAAAGAAACAGCAAACCAATTTTAATATAAATACATTTTTAGAATACTAAAAAAATAAAATAAAAAAATAAAAAAAAAATAAAAAAAATTAAATAAATATTTGTAAAATAAATTTATATATATATGTATACATATGTAAATGAACTATAATAAATAATAATAAAATAAATAAATTATATATGTACATAGAAATAATTATAATAAAAAATAATTATAAATGAAATAAATAAATGAAATAATTATAATAATAATAATAATCAATAACAACAATTTTAATAATCATCAAATAATAATAATCATCAAATAATAATAATAATAATCATTAAACAATTAATCTTAATGAATAATATTTCTTTTTCAGAATCAATCAAAATAGTTTCAACAAGCAACAAATTAAAGTCAACAATAAAAAATATAAATCAAATTATTTAATTGATTATAGAATTAAAATTTATAAGTTGAACACACAGATTAATTATTTTTTAAATAAACACATTTGAAGAGAAATTTTCATTCATAATTTTAATTCAATATATGTTGTTTTTTTTTTTCCAAATGATTACATTTAACTTAAATCAGATTATTTTTCCTTATACGGAGTTTAGATTTACTAAGCCAACATCGGTTAGCCTTGACTTTTTTGGCCAAAAACTTGACTTGAAATTCCCATGCGACACTGGAAAACTAATTGCATAAAAAATAAACAAAAATAAAAAACATTTCAATGAACATTCCTAAGCATGTCCAAGCCGACATCAATTAAGGATGCCCTGGCGCGCTGGGAGGATCGCACCAAGATGGAGGCCGTAACGGCCCTGGACATTGGCTTGCAATTCCAGTATCCGCCCATTGAGAAAATGGACGCCACTCTGAGTACCCTGGTGGAGTGCCAGAAGCTCAGTCTCTCCTCGAATATGATTGAGAAAATAGCTGGCATATCGGGCATGAAGAATTTACGTGTGCTCAGCCTCTCGCGCAATTATCTGAAAAATCTAAATGGCATCGAAGTGCTGGCCGACACACTGGAAGAGCTATGGGTTAGCTACAACAATATCGAGAAAATCAAACAGATCGAGCTGATGAAGGCCCTCAAGGTGTTCTATATATCGCACAATCTGGTCAAGGATTGGGCTGAATTTGCACGCATTGGCGTGCCGCCGAATCTATCGGACATTACGTTCATTGGCAATCCATTGAACGAGAATATGGATCCGGCTGCCTTTGTAGCCGAGGCCATACGCCGTTTGCCCAATCTCAAGAAACTGGATGGCGAGCCCGTCATACGTTAGCTGAGTTGAGTTGTATTTACATAGATTTTCATTTTGTTGCATGCACACACACAGAAAGCGAAAAATAAAAGCAGCTATAGGAGCAGCAACAACACCAGCCACGCCCACACTGTGAACAATGAGCTATGGCAGGTGGTGGGCTATTAGGTATTTGTCTGCTCTAGCCAGGCATTGATTTCTGCCCTCTGTTTAGGTGTGTGCGTGTGTTTGCTAGAACATTTTCTTTTCAATTCAATATTTGCCATTTCTTTTGCATTGCTGAACACTGTAGTGATAGAGAGGGAGAGTGAGAGGGAGAGTGGGGGGAACGATGTCGGCACAGTTAGAGCATTTTCCAATTTTCATTGCGGTTCTGCTGATGAGCGCCATTGTTTTGCTGAGAGAGCCTCAGCTATGTTGTAGGTGAAAGGTTTTTTGGCCTTTGTTCTTGTTCCCATCTTGCTCAACTCGAACCCCATTCACAACTTTTCGTACAAGACAAGCAGAGATCCAATTTTTGTCTAGCATTGTTTGCATATTTTTAGCCTAGTCCAATGTAATGAGCACAGATTTTTGCATACACAAGGAAGGCGTGCCATGTTAACCAAAACAAAACAACAACAACAACAACAAAAAAATACAAAATGTGTGCTCCTTGTACCTGGCTAAATGTCTACCTGTCGTTCACTGGTATTTAGCTTCAAGGGGTAGACTGCGTTACGACCCAAAGTCAATGAGGATTTGTTTAAAATATCCACTTTGTACTCGTACTCGAAAATACGCTTATACGCCAGCAGGCTATATAATTTTAGCAAGCACTGTATGAAGAGAATTTTGGGAACAATTTTTAAAGAATTTTAAATTTGTAAATTTTTTTTTTTTTTTTATATATATCTACCTAAAATCCATAAATATCTTTTGGCTAGCTATTTTCATATTTATTTAGTTTTATTTTTATTTATTATTATTTTAATACACTATTGCTCATACTTTTAAGTCAACAGAAAAAAAAAATATATATATATATATAACAATTCAAATCCAAGCAAATTTTTTCTGTAAACACATAAAGAAAACATTAAATTTTCTGGTGTCTGACAATTTATGTTATTTCTTGTTTATTTTCATTCATTTTTCTATTTCTTTTTTCATTTGTGTGTGTGTGTGTGTTTTTATGTTTTTATTAAACGTTATTATCTATTGTACAGATTCACATGGCCATATAAAAGTATTTTAGTTTCGGTTTGTTTGCCAAGCTGTCTGCCCTTTGCCAACAGCCTCCATTTCGACCCACCCATTCGCTGTCTGTGTTTCTTTTGATTATTTATGCGCCAAAAACAAATAAAATTCTGGCTTATTGGCCATAGGCAGACAGTCTGAACGATCTGCAGATAGACGCTTGTTCAATGAAACTGAAGTTTGGCACTTTTTGGGTTTCTTTTTTTTAATCACAAAACTGTCTACAAATGTTTTTACTCCTTGCATGCAAACTAATGTCTGGCTGGATTTTAAGGAATTAGTAAAAATTCATATTTGCATAGATGTATGTATGTACCGTAGAATTGGCGAAATAATAATAATAATAATAATGAAAAATATTAAAATATTTTTTTTCTTGCAAACTTAAAAATAGGAAAAAATTAAATGTATATATAAAAAAAAAAATCGATTGATAAGCTTTTTTATTAAAATATTACTAATAAAACGAATACAAAAAAAAAAACCCTAGCCTTGTTCTCTGGAAAACTTTAAAAGAGGAGAAAATTAAATGTATATATTAAAAAAAATCGATTGATATTACTAATAAAATTTATACAAAAAAAGCTACAATAAAAATACTCTAGCCTTGTTCTCTGGAAAACTTTGAAAGAGGAGAAAATATACATTTAATATATTTAAAAAAAAATTGATTGATTGATAAGCTTACTAATTAAAATATTTTTGATAAAATTTTTACAAAAATAGCTACAATAAAAATATATATATTCGAATTAAGAGTAAACTTGAATATTAATTTAAAAATATTAAGCAAATATATATATACCATGTTTCAAGCCTCTATTTTCATTTGTTTCGCTTAATAAAAAAAAATATACATGTAGAAAATAAAAATAAAAAATATTAAAAAAAAAAACTCTTTTCATTTTGCATTTTATCTGAATTTCTAAATTTATTACATAAATTGTTTAGCAAAATATTTATATATATATCGAATTATGTTCCAACGTGTTTCTTTGCATAACCAAATAAATTGTTGGGGAAATAACTAAATTTTTGTTTGGCATGTAATAAATATTGTTAAGTAAATATTGTTTTCAGCTAGTCAAAATAAATTTGTGTAAAGGTAAATCTGGTATTTTTTATTATTTATTTATTTTTTTTTAGCACATCCTTGTAGTTTGTTACCTTTAAGCTCTGTTTCATTTGCGGCTGGCTGCTCTTATCATAGCTGCGGCATAAATCACGCGTTTAGCTGCCAAGTGGTTTTTAGAGTCCCGTTTTAGCCGCTTTTGCGTTTAACTGTCGTTTGGGCCACTTTTATGTGGACTAAGCCTGGTCAGCCGGGGCAACATGGCCAGCAAAGTGGCCCAAGCCAAGCCTGGACAAGCTGCCGGCCAACATGTTTAGAATATATGGCAACACTTTGGCAACACCAGCACAACCCTTGACCGCAGCATGTGCAGACATGAACTTGGAAAAATAATAAAAGCAAAATAGTAAACGTAAAACAAAACGAAAGCAGAAGCAAACACAAACACAAACACAGACGCAGACGATTGCGGGACCACAGCGCAAAAACCACTTCAGCTCTCTCCGCAAGTGTTTGTCGGGGCTTTGCCGTTGTCACGGCCAGAGCGTTGCCAGAGTGTTGCCAGCAACAGCAACAACAACAACAGCAACATTAGAAGAGCTTCCCGTCGACCACTACAAACTTGTAGTATACAATTTTTATAAGCCTTTACATACAATTTGGCATTTGGCATTTGGCATTTGGCATTTTTTAGATTTGTGCCACAATAATTTGTGCAGCTGCTCCTTGGTGTTAGCTGTGCCTGATAAGAGTTGGCACCGCAGCAGCAGCAAAAGGTGTTATTGATATGCTTTTGAGGGTCTATTGATTTTACAAGGGCTTCATACAGTTTTGATAAATGATATAGGTGGCTATGGGAGTATAGAGTATATTTAGACAATACTACAACCATATCTAATAAAACCTTTATAGGTTATTCCAAGTTTTTTTTTTTCCAGATTTATTTTTACTTTTAATTATTATTTATTCAATAATTGAATTTCAATTATTATCATTTTATAACCATTTAATATAAATAAATTGTCTTTAAATATATTACTTTTATTCCATTAAAAGCAATAAGTTAAGGTGTCTCACTCCGAGTTTTTTAAAGAAAAATTTAAGCATTTCAACATTACTTTCTCAAAAAATATTTTTGTTGATTTGATTTATTTCATTTTATTTATTATTATTATTATTATTATTATTATTTTTTATTTTTTTTATTTATTTAATTTGTGTGTCATACTGTGACTTTATTTAAGCAAAATGTAATGGAATGTAAGATTTTCAAAATTTCTGTCGCAAAAAATTATTTTTGTATTTTGATATATATAATTTTATTTATTTATTTATTTTTATTTAATAATTGTTATTTATTTATTTTTCTATATTAATTTTTATTTATTTATTTTTATATATTAATATTATTATTATTTAAAAAAAATTTATTTCATTTGTTTTTCTTTTTTACAGAGCATTACGAAGTCGTTTCCCTTGCCCCTTGCCAACACCTTCAGCTGGCCTTCAGAGGTTAAGAGCAACCTCGTTTGAAGTTTTGAGCGTATCGCTAGCCAAGTTTTTGGCAGTGGCCGTATCTTTAAGAGACTTTAAGCTCAAATGGGCTAACACGAGTAACGAGTAGTAGCGGCACACATCTTGTGCCTGTCAAAGGCGCATAAATCTATTCAAAGACTTTACGAAAAATCCAGACAAATGCCAGAGATTACAAAAAGATTTTGGCCGCATGATGCATGGGCCTCAAGCGAGCGCGTGTGACTGCCTCTCTCACACACACTCTCTCGCTCTCACTCTATTTATCTGTCTGACTGTTTGCCCCACATACAAATGTAAGCAACAACACACACGCACACGCACACACATACACGCAAAACAATTAAAGCCTGATTAATAGTTGCAGGCGGGTCCAAATTCACATTTCTCGCTACCTTTCGCCAAAGTCTTGGTCCAGAGCTTCACTTCGCTCCCTCTTACTCTTCCTTCTTCTCTTACTGCTATTCGCTCCGTCTCGCTCTAGCTGAATTATGACTTTTGCTGGCTTCATTTGGGCTGTTTAGCATACTTTTGGGCGCAGCTATTGTGGGCTCCTTGGGAATGTGTGTGTCTGTGTGTGTGTGTTGGCATTTACGCCCGCGCATAAGTCAAATTGTTGTTAATTTCGCAATGTTAACCCCTTAAAGCATAACGCAGCAGAGACATTACATAAATTCATTTGGCAAGCGGCTTTGCCCCAACGGTTTTCATAATATAAATCATTAAATTTTAATGCTTCCCAGGAGATCAATGAACATGACCGCAAATTATACTGAAGCGTGCTTTCAGCCGCATAAAAGATTTCGCTCTTCTGTACTCTTTTTTTTTTACATATATACATACATATATATATTTTTGCGCTCGCGTTTGAATATATAGATATACATATGTATATATTTGTATACATATGTATATTTAAATGCATTTATGTAGAGAATACACATATGCAAAGTGTTTGGTTTGAAGTTGCGTTTTATGAGTGTTGGCGCCTGGTTGGGCTTTGGTGGATTCTGGGGGAGGGGAGGGCTTTAAGCGAGGGCTTGTTTAATGCAGCTGCATGCCACAAAGTGTGTCTGTGCGCGGACGTATGTATGTATGTGTGTGTGAGTATTTGTGTATTTTGGTCGTTCGTCTGCAACTGCTCAAAATAAAAGCGCAGCCAACTCTTTAAATGCAATTGTAAATTCAACACAATTCAATTCAATTTTATTATAGTTTAATGTAGTTTAATATAAAATTAATAAATTTTAGTGCAATCATATAATATACCTACTATATATATATGTATAGAAAATAGTACAATTGATACTTAGACATATCAAGACTTTCTCTTTGAGCTTTCTTAATATTTTATAGGTAATCTCTTTGAGAGAGGAATTTACTGCTATGAGTAAGTATTAATTGGACATAAAAGGGAGACAGCAAAATTATTAAGACAGCCAGACCAAATGGACGAAGAGAAGAAACAATACATATAACCAAAGCTCGCAAGTAACTGTTGACATTTTTTTGTTGCCTGCAAATAAGTGTCTTTCACTCACACACGTCTAGTTTAGCTCACTCGCGCTCTGATCGTATGCTTGAGTTAAATGAAGCAAATTGCCTTTTGCATATGTATGGGTAATAACACGCGATTGTTGCCTTTTGCTGGGAGCCTTTGTGTGAGCGAATATCGTAATTACTCATTACGCGTCACTCATTTAAGAGCGTCACACGAATGAGGCAATGCAAAACGCTTGACTAAAACCGTTTCAAATCAAAACAAAGAAAGCTCAGAGCGAGTCTCTTCACAGTCTTTTCGGTTATGTTACTCTTTACGCGATACTCATTTAAGAGCATCACACGATTGAGTCAATGCAAAACGCTTGGCCAATACGATTCAAAACAAAGCAAAGAGAGCCGCTCAGAGCGAGTGTCTGCACAGTATTTTCGGTTATGTTACGAAGCAGAGGATATAAGAAAAAATGATCAACTGTCATTTGCGAGCTATGCATATAACTTTACTCTTGATGAAATTCCCTCTCAAAATTTATGAACAACTTAAATTATTTTTGTTATTAAATAAATTTCAACTCAAATGTTGTAAAATAATGTAGCTAAATTAGTAGAAATTCCTTCTTCCGCTTAATCACATTTTCTTGTGTATGGCAACACATACATTCAAGTTTCAGCATAAACAGTCAACACAAACGCACTTGGCGCAATATTTTAATAATCAACAAGAAGTTGCATATCCTTTGCATAAAATGCAGCATAAACTTGCAACTTCCGGTTGGCCTTAAGGCATGCAGCACACACACACGCACTCAGACATACATATAGATACGGAAGGGCGCACACAATGCCCAACACATACTCGTAGTAAATCAAAAAAGTTTTCTAGTGCCACATAGGGGCGTGTCGCACTTGTAGATATTTCAACGGCTTCGGCAGCCGGGCCCATTCGACAGCCCTACCACGCCCACCCTGCCAAAAGAGAGGAGCGCCAGTCGCTAGCTGGCTTCAGTCGGCCACTTCTACACGTATTTGACATGAAATCATAAACAAGTTGTGCAAACTTTTCGCCATCTGCGCAACGCAAAGCATTTCGAAGCACAGGAAGTCACATAATCAGAGACACTAAAAAAAGATTTGTATAAATTAAAATATTCGCTGCGAGGCGACGCTTTACGCATATATTATGAATGCGACGAAGAGTTGAAGCACGAGACGGAATTCAGTTGAAGAGAACTATTGTTATGGTGCTGGGCAAAGGAGAGAAAGACAGAGAGCGGGGGGGAAGACAAGGAGAAATAGAGGAAGGATGGGAAGAGAGAGACTTAAAGACTAGGAAAAAGACAGGAAGGAGGGGAAGAGAAAGAAGAAGAAGAGTGCTTATAAGAGTAATAAGGTCAGAAAGCATATAGAATAGACACAGAAGTAGGAAAAAAACACAGAGAAAGATATATAAAGGCGAAGAATGAGAGAGAGTAAAATTGAGAAGAGACAGTCTGAAGTGAAGAGAGAGGGAGAGAGAGATAGAAGTTACATACATATGTATTTGCGAGAGTGTCGGTAGTTAGCGGTTGGCCAGCGGGCAAGCGGTTATGCCATTAACAGAAATATGTTAATATGCCATTAACAGAATGACGTTAATAGCATAGCCGGGCTACGTTTGGGTGGATCAGACTCTGTTAATGGGATCTGGCTTTAACAGAGATGAGACAGAGATCGCAATTAAATTACAGAGTCAAATTCAGAATAATTCAGATTAAATAAAACACAGATAGATATACATACATATAAATTAATTATATCTCCATAAATACAGGGTATTTATATTAAATTAGTCAAATCATTCCAACATACCACTCCTCTATTACAGGGTATTTTTGTGGCTACCCAACCACTTACTAGCTCTCATGTTATTTTTGCTTGGCAATTATTTACTTCTTATTAAGCTTGAAGATCACATGTTGTTGTTGTTCTTTGAGATGCTGCCGCTGCTGCTGCTCTTGCTCTTGCCTTTGCTGTTGGCATCCTCATAAGCAGTTTTTCGCATTTAAATATTAAAATTTTGTTTTTTCTGTCGTAAGAGGGAGCGTTCATCGTCTTAGGAAAAGTGTTTTACTGCACGACGCCAGCTGCTTGCCGCTCAGCTCTTACATTTGCTGCATGATAATAAACTTCCGTCTTGTTGTTGGCCTACATGGCGTATGTTTAATTTCCGGCATTGCTTATACGCAGCCCTCAGTCTCATGCCCATGGCTAGGGCCATCTAGACTACATTTAAATCTGGCAACAATAATTAATGCGCTCTCTGATTAATTGCGCTGCGACTGTGAGAGAATGTGTTTATGTGTAGAATCCACGAAAGCGACACAGAAGTTCATATTTATTTTTACACACAACAACAACAACAACAGCAGCAGCAGCGGCAGCAGCTAATAAAATTTGAGATCTGAAGACGCTTGAAATTAATTTGGGTTCGCTCAATTTTTTGTCTTTTGCTGTGCGAAAAAGGCTTAGACAATATTTGTATTTGACTCTGCCTGCCACAATGTAAATACGGCTCTAAACTAAGAAGAAGCAGCTGCTGAGCAGCATCAGCTGGTTGGGAAAACTCACTCACTTAGCTCCGTCGACCACACAAATCTTTAGGAATAACAATCTTTTTGGGGCGCTATCAAATTCAATTATGCATAGGGCGCACACACTCTCTATCTCTCTCTCTCACACCCACACATATGCACAGCTGTGCGGCATTTTGTTTGCTCGTTCGCCTTACGGCTGGCCATTGTGATTAGTGGGCAAGTTGCTTGATTTGCTTGTCTTGGCGTTTATGGCACGAACAGCAGAGCACAAAATTTGTCCAGAATTCGCTTGCCTGAGCTGCACTTGATTTGCTTAGACGTACACTTAACTTTACTCTGCTTTGTTGTTGCAGTTGGCAACTCCTTCGTGTCTCTCTCTCTCTCTCTCTCTCTACTTTACTCTAGCATATTTGATTGCAAAAATAAAGGCTTTGTAGGCTGCCTTGCTCGCTCGTTAAGACAGAGTCTTAGGCTATATATTATTTTAAGGACTTACATACCTCCCAAACGCTTTCTTGGTTCTGTGTAAAATGAGCACCTAGCCAAGACTGTCCAAGCAAGGAGTAATTCTATTTTCGATAATATTCAAGCAGCTGTTTATGTTATCGATTGCCTGCATCTATTGGAGTCGCCAGAAGATTTGCATTTTCATAACAAATTGTTATCAATGTACTGAGCGTGTGGAAATATATAGAAAATATTTGGTTTATAGCAAAACCTAAAACATACCTAGTTTGCATATATATAAGGAATCTATAAATACTCACTACAAAATAAAAAATTAAAGGCTTTTAATACTCGTATTCTTCACATGATAATATAAAGTTTTTGCGTGATCTCTAATAAAAAATAAAATTATTATTAATTTAATTTTCATGTTCGGTTTTTTTTTTTTTTTTTTTTTTTTTCTTTTAATCAACTTTAACAAATAAATAATATTCCATAAAAAATTTCAACTTTAAATCAATAAATAATATTCAATAAAAAATAAATATATAATTAATTTAATCTTGTTTCTTATTCTATTTTTTTTGTTTTTTTTTTTCATACTCTTCACATTATTTTATTAGCATTCCTCAACTTTAAATTAATAAAGAATCTCCAATAAAAAATAAGTCTATTATTAATTTAATTTTATTGTTCTGTCTTTTTTTTATACCCTTCGCAGCATTTTATTATATTAGTGAACCCCCGAAACCCCCCCCCCCCCCTCTGTATGCGCGCCTGGCAACATTCATTGGAGGAATTGAGCACACATTCATAGTCAATTATAAGGCTAGGACGTCTATTTAGCGAGCAAATAAGATAAATACTTCCAGCAGTTTCAAAGATGTCTTTGGCATAGATGTTCCTTACATCGAGTCTTGTAGCAGTCAGCTTTTGTCAGGCAGCTGCCTTAACTCAAGTTTCAAGTTTTATTTTTGCAACATTCATTGGAAGAATTGAGCACACATTCATAGCCAATTATAAGGCTAGGACGTCTATTTAGCGAGCAAATAAGATAAATACTTCCAGCAGTTTCAAATATGTCTTTGGCATAGATGTTCCTTACATCGAGTCTTGTAGCAGTCAGCTTTTGTCAGGCAGCTGCCTTAACTCAAGTTTCAAGTTTTATTTTTGCAACATTCATTGGAAGAATTGAGCACACATTCATAGTCAATTATAAGGCTAGGACGTCTATTTAGCGAGCAAATAAGATAAATACTTCCAGCAGTTTCAAAGATGTCTTTGGCATAGATGTTCCTTACATCGAGTCTTGTAGCAGTCAGCTTTTGTCAGGCAGCTGCCTTAACTCAAGTTTCAAGTTTTATTTTTGCAAACATTCATTGGAAGAATTGAGCACACATTCATAGTCAATTATAAGGCTAGGACGTCTATTTAGCGAGCAAATAAGATAAATACTTCCAGCAGTTTCAAAGATGTCCTTAGCATAGATGTTCCTTACATCGAGTCTTGTAGCAGTCAGCTTTTGTCAGGCAGCTGCCTTAACTCAAGTTTCAAGTTTTATTTTTGCGACATTCATTGGAAGATTTGAGCACACATTCATAGTCAATTATAAGGCTAGGACGTCTATTTAGCGAGCAAATAAGATAAATACTTCCAGCAGTTTCAAAGATGTCTTTGGCATAGATGTTCCTTACATCGAGTCTTGTAGCAGTCAGCTTTTGTCAGGCAGCTGCCTTAACTCAAGTTTCAAGTTTTATTTTTGCAACATTCATTGGAAGAATTGAGCACACATTCATAGCCAATTATAAGGCTAGGACGTCTATTTAGCTAGCAAATAAGATAAATACTTCCAGCAGTTTCAAAGATGTCTTTGGCATAGATGTTCCTTACATCGAGTCTTGTAGCAGTCAGCTTTTGTCAGGCAGCTGCCTTAACTCAAGTTTCAAGTTTTATTTTTGCGACATTCATTGGAAGATTTGAGCACACATTCATAGTCAATTATAAGGCTAGGACGTCTATTTAGCGAGCAAATAAGATAAATACTTCCAGCAGTTTCAAAGATGTCCTTAGCATAGATGTTCCTTACATCGAGTCTTGTAGCAGTCAGCTTTTGTCAGGCAGCTGCCTTAACTCAAGTTTCAAGTTTTATTTTTGCAACATTCATTGGAAGAATTGAGCACACATTCATAGTCAATTATAAGGCTAGGACGTCTATTTAGCGAGCAAATAAGATAAATACTTCCAGCAGTTTTAAAGATGTCTTTGGCATAGATGTTCCTTACATCGAGTCTTGTAGCAGTCAGCTTTTGTCAGGCAGCTGCCTTAACTCAAGTTTCAAGTTTTATTTTTGCAACATTCATTGGAAGAATTGAGCACACATTCATAGTCAATTATAAGGCTAGGACGTCTATTTAGCGAGCAAATAAGATAAATACTTCCAGCAGTTTCAAAGATGTCTTTGGCATAGATGTTCCTTACATCGAGTCTTGTAGCAGTCAGCTTTTGTCAGGCAGCTGCCTTAACTCAAGTTTCAAGTTTTATTTTTGCGACATTCATTGGAAGATTTGAGCACACATTCATAGTCAATTATAAGGCTAGGACGTCTATTTAGCGAGCAAATAAGATAAATACTTCCAGCAGTTTCAAAGATGTCTTTGGCATAGATGTTCCTTACATCGAGTCTTGTAGCAGTCAGCTTTTGTCAGGCAGCTGCCTTAACTCAAGTTTCAAGTTTTATTTTGGCAACATTCATTGGAAGAATTGAGCACACATTCATAGTCAATTATAAGGCTAGGACGTCTATTTAGCGAGCAAATAAGATAAATACTTCCAGCAGTTTCAAAGATGTCTTTGGCATAGATGTTCCTTACATCGAGTCTTGTAGCAGTCAGCTTTTGTCAGGCAGCTGCCTTAACTCAAGTTTCAAGTTTTATTTTTGCAACATTCATTGGAAGAATTGAGCACACATTCATAGTCAATTATAAGGCTAGGACGTCTATTTAGCGAGCAAATAAGATAAATACTTCCAGCAGTTTCAAAGATGTCTTTGGCATAGATGTTCCTTAGATCGAGTCTTGTAGCAGTCAGCTTTTGTCAGGCAGCTGCCTTAACTCAAGTTTCAAGTTTTATTTTTGCGACATTCATTGGAAGATTTGAGCACACATTCATAGTCAATTATAAGGCTAGGACGTCTATTTAGCGAGCAAATAAGATAAATACTTCCAGCAGTTTCAAAGATGTCTTTGGCATAGATGTTCCTTACATCGAGTCTTGTAGCAGCCAGCTTTTGTCAGGCAGCTGCCTTAACTCAAGTTTCAAGTTTTATTTTTGCGACATTCATTGGAAGATTTGAGCACACATTCATAGTCAATTATAAGGCTAGGACGTCTATTTAGCGAGCAAATAAGATAAATACTTCCAGAAGTTTCAAAGATGTCTTTGGCATAGATGTTCCTTACATCGAGTCTTGTAGCAGTCAGCTTTTGTCAGGCAGCTGCCTTAACTCTAGTTTCAAGTTTTATTTTTGCAACATTCATTGGAAGAATTGAGCACACATTCATAGCCAATTATAAGGCTAATAAGATAAATACTTCCAGAAGTTTCAAAGATGTCTTTGGCATAGATGTTCCTTACATCGAGTCTTGTAGCAGTCAGCTTTTGTCAGGCAGCTGCCTTAACTCAAGTTTCAAGTTTTATTTTTGCAACATTCATTGGAAGAATTGAGCACACATTCATAGTCAATTATAAGGCTAGGACGTCTATTTAGCGAGCAAATAAGATAAATACTTCCAGCAGTTTCAAAGATGTCTTTGGCATAGATGTTCCTTACATCGAGTCTTGTAGCAGTCAGCTTTTGTCAGGCAGCTGCCTTAACTCAAGTTTCAAGTTTTATTTTTGCAACATTCATTGGAAGAATTGAGCACACATTCATAGTCAATTATAAGGCTAGGACGTCTATTTAGCGAGCAAATAAGATAAATACTTCCAGCAGTTTCAAAGATGTCTTTGGCATAGATGTTCCTTACATCGAGTCTTGTAGCAGTCAGCTTTTGTCAGGCAGCTGCCTTAACTCAAGTTTCAAGTTTTATTTTTGCAACATTCATTGGAAGAATTGAGCACACATTCATAGCCAATTATAAGGCTAGGACGTCTATTTAGCGAGCAAATAAGATAAATACTTCCAGCAGTTTCAAAGATGTCTTTGGCATAGATGTTCCTTACATCGAGTCTTGTAGCAGTCAGCTTTTGTCAGGCAGCTGCCTTAACTCAAGTTTCAAGTTTTATTTTTGCGACATTCATTGGAAGAATTGAGCTCACATTCATAGTCAATTATAAGGCTAGGACGTCTATTTAGCGAGCAAATAAGATAAATACTTCCAGCAGTTTCAAAGATGTCTTTGGCATAGATGTTTCTTACATCGAGTCTTGTAGCAGTCAGCTTTTGTCAGGCAGCTGCCTTAACTCAAGTTTCAAGTTTTATTTTTGCGACATTCATTGGAAGATTTGAGCACACATTCATAGTCAATTATAAGGCTAGGACGTCTATTTAGCGAGCAAATAAGATAAATACTTCCAGCAGTTTCAAAGATGTCTTTGGCATAGATGTTCCTTACATCGAGTCTTGTAGCAGTCAGCTTTTGTCAGGCAGCTGCCTTAACTCAAGTTTCAAGTTTTATTTTTGCAACATTCATTGGAAGAATTGAGCACACATTCATAGTCAATTATAAGGCTAGGACGTCTATTTAGCGAGCAAATAAGATAAATACTTCCAGCAGTTTCAAAGATGTCTTTGGCATAGATGTTCCTTACATCGAGTCTTGTAGCAGTCAGCTTTTGTCAGGCAGCTGCCTTAACTCAAGTTTCAAGTTTTATTTTTGCGACATTCATTGGAAGAATTGAGCACACATTCATAGTCAATTATAAGGCTAGGACGTCTATTTAGCGAGCAAATAAGATAAATACTTCCAGCAGTTTCAAAGATGTCTTTGGCATAGATGTTCCTTACATCGAGTCTTGTAGCAGTCAGCTTTTGTCAGGCAGCTGCCTTAACTCAAGTTTCAAGTTTTATTTTTGCAACATTCATTGGAAGAATTGAGCACACATTCATAGTCAATTATAAGGCTAGGACGTCTATTTAGCGAGCAAATAAGATAAATACTTCCAGAAGTTTCAAAGATGTCCTTAGCATAGATGTTCCTTACATCGAGTCTTGTAGCAGTCAGCTTTTGTCAGGCAGCTGCCTTAACTCAAGTTTCAAGTTTTATTTTGGCAACATTCATTGGAAGAATTGAGCACACATTCATAGTCAATTATAAGGCTAGGACGTCTATTTAGCGAGCAAATAAGATAAATACTTCCAGCAGTTTCAAAGATGTCCTTAGCATAGATGTTCCTTACATCGAGTCTTGTAGCAGTCAGCTTTTGTCAGGCAGCTGCCTTAACTCAAGTTTCAAGTTTTATTTTTGCAACATTCATTGGAAGAATTGAGCACACATTCATAGTCAATTATAAGGCTAGGACGTCTATTTAGCGAGCAAATAAGATAAATACTTCCAGCAGTTTCAAAGATGTCTTTGGCATAGATGTTCCTTACATCGAGTCTTGTAGCAGTCAGCTTTTGTCAGGCAGCTGCCTTAACTCAAGTTTCAAGTTTTATTTTTGCGACATTCATTGGAAGATTTGAGCACACATTCATAGTCAATTATAAGGCTAGGACGTCTATTTAGCGAGCAAATAAGATAAATACTTCCAGCAGTTTCAAAGATGTCTTTGGCATAGATGTTCCTTACATCGAGTCTTGTAGCAGTCAGCTTTTGTCAGGCAGCTGCCTTAACTCAAGTTTCAAGTTTTATTTTTGCGACATTCATTGGAAGATTTGAGCACACATTCATAGTCAATTATAAGGCTAGGACGTCTATTTCGCGAGCAAATAAGATAAATACTTCCAGCAGTTTCAAAGATGTCTTTGGCATAGATGTTCCTTACATCGAGTCTTGTAGCAGTCAGCTTTTGTCAGGCAGCTGCCTTAACTCAAGTTTCAAGTTTTATTTTTGCAACATTCATTGGAGGAATTGAGCACACATTCATAGTCAATTATAAGGCTAGGACGTCTATTTAGCGAGCAAATAAGATAAATACTTCCAGCAGTTTCAAAGATGTCTTTGGCATAGATGTTCCTTACATCGAGTCTTGTAGCAGTCAGCTTTTGTCAGGCAGCTGCCTTAACTCAAGTTTCAAGTTTTATTTTTGCAACATTCATTGGAAGAATTGAGCACACATTCATAGTCAATTATAAGGCTAGGACGTCTATTTAGCGAGCAAATAAGATAAATACTTCCAGCAGTTTCAAAGATGTCTTTGGCATAAATGTTCCTTACATCGAGTCTTGTAGCAGTCAGCTTTTGTCAGGCAGCTGCCTTAACTCAAGTTTCAAGTTTTATTTTTGCAACATTCATTGGAAGAATTGAGCACACATTCATAGCCAATTATAAGGCTAGGACGTCTATTTAGCTAGCAAATAAGATAAATACTTCCAGCAGTTTCAAAGATGTCTTTGGCATAGATGTTCCTTACATCGAGTCTGGTAGCAGTCAGCTTTTGTCAGGCAGCTGCCTTAACTCAAGTTTCAAGTTTTATTTTTGCAACATTCATTGGAAGAATTGAGCACACATTCATAGTCAATTATAAGGCTAGGACGTCTATTTAGCGAGCAAATAAGATAAATACTTCCAGCAGTTTCAAAGATGTCTTTGGCATAGATGTTCCTTACATCGAGTCTTGTAGCAGTCAGCTTTTGTCAGGCAGCTGCCTTAACTCAAGTTTCAAGTTTTATTTTTGCGACATTCATTGGAAGATTTGAGCACACATTCATAGTCAATTATAGGGCTAGGACGTCTATTTAGCGAGCAAATAAGATAAATACTTCCAGCAGTTTCAAAGATGTCTTTGGCATAGATGTTCCTTACATCGAGTCTTGTAGCAGTCAGCTTTTGTCAGGCAGCTGCCTTAACTCTAGTTTCAAGTTTTATTTTCGCAACATTCATTGGAAGAATTGAGCACACATTCATAGCCAATTATAAGGCTAGGACGTCTATTTAGCGAGCAAATAAGATAAATACTTCCAGAAGTTTCAAAGATGTCTTTGGCATAGATGTTCCTTACATCGAGTCTTGTAGCAGTCAGCTTTTGTCAGGCAGCTGCCTTAACTCAAGTTTCAAGTTTTATTTTTGCGACATTCATTGGGGTTTGAACCCCCGAAACCCCAACCTGTATACGCGCCTGTCTTTTGGCATTATTTTTTGGAATCCCATTGTTACTTTGCGGCATTTTTGTTAAATGCTTGAAATTTTATTATCTTTTCTTTTTCTAGATACTTTTATTTAGTTAATATGTATATATCTTATGACCAGCCCCTCGTTTTATGACCCTTTTTATGCGCTTTGTCATCCGATCAGCCGCGCAGAGTGTCCTGCTGCGGTGCTCCCCACTCGCCTGCCATAAAGTCCCGCAGGACTTGGTCGTCCTTTTGCGCTTCGCTGATGTGTAAATTAATGTCATTTTGTGCGGCTCGTTGAGAGTTTTGGGTCAGTTCTTCTTGTTATCATTTTTTTTTTCTACTTTTTTTTAAATTTATTTTTGTTTTGGTTTTTCTGCTTTCTTCCCTTTTGGCGCTGTTTTTATTTTGTGTACTGATTGAATTTTTATTATGCCGCGCATATTCAAATTGCTTGCGGTGTGGCGGGAATGCGTTGAACGGATGTTAAGCGTAATTAAGGTGATTTTATGCATACTTTTTCATTATTATCGTTAGGCCGACTTCCGGTTTGTTGCCCAAATTGATTTAAATTCATTTTTTATGCGCCTCGACCAAAAACTGAAGCAAAACCAAGAGCAAAAATGTTTGTGCATTAGCTGCGAGTGTGTGCTGTATGTGTGTGTGTGTGTCTGTCTCACTCCCTCTCTCTCTCTCTCTCTCTCTCTCTCCCTCCCTCTTTCTCTCCCTGCGTGTGTTGTATATTTTCATGTTAATTGCGAAAACTTTGCCCATTCGACAACGATGATGGCAGAAACTATTCAAGTACAATGAGCAGTGCCAATGCCACGCCCACACAGCCACCAAGCAACAACGCCTACAGAGCAGCATACACGTTGTTGTTGTTGCTGTTGTTGTTGGGCTGCCTGTGAGCGCACTCGAAAAACAATGAAATAAAATTTGTATACTCAAGTTTTACTGCGCAGACAAACAGGCGAAAATTTTCGTACACCAGAAACTCATTTAGTTGGAATAAAACAAAAGGCAGGCGGGCGTTGGACGACTAGGTGCTGGCAGAGAGGCTTGGGCAAAACTTAATAACCTACTAACAAACACACTAATTTGCACTTGAGCCTAATAATGAGTACGCTGACGAGTGTGCTATACGAATGAATTGCAGATACTAAACAGAAACAGAGCACAACAGAGTGAGAGAGAGAGCGAGAGAGAGAGAGAGGGAGAGAGAGAGACCAAGTGCATGGGCAGCTGCTCTGGTATCGAGCTAAGAGCTAACCTCAAGTGGCTGTTCTAGATGAGTTTAGTCTGGAGAGCACTCGAATCTCGGACGCACTGTGCTGCTGTCTGTCTCTTGTGTCTTTGGCTAATTTCTAATTTGAATGGTGATTTATGCAGTTTGAATGGCATTGTTAATGCGGTTTGTCTGTCAGTTAAGACCTGAGCAGACACAGACATCGAGACAGAGACAGAGGAACACATTAAACTTTGCGCTGCTTCAACAAGTGTTACCAGCCACTCGACTCGCCTCCATCCTCAGTTGAAGGCTCAAAAGGTAACTCCTTTTATAATTAAAATAAAGCAGAGTAAAGCCCAAAATCTATAAATGTGTTCAGCCTATATTTATCCTTGGGTCAGGGCTAGCTGAAAGGGACTGCTGAGAGTGAATATGGGCAATTGATGACTGATGGATATGCTGTATATTTATATGAACATATACATATGTATTCTTATATGCTTAATAAATTTAAGAAACATTAAGTTTAAATTCGATTTTATAATCTCATTTCTACTTGAGTTCTATATAAAGATAAGCCGACTTATTATTTTTCTATTTTACTTTTATTTTATTTTTATTTTACTTATATTTTGCTTTATTTTTTATTTTTATTTTATTTTTATTTTATTTTATTTATTTTTTTTTTAAGTTATATGGAACACTCTATTTTTAATCAATTTACTGCATACAAAATTGTTGTGTTTTAAATTTTTCAAATTTAACATTAGTCAATTTATATATTTTATTATCATTATTAATACTACATTAATGAAAAAAAAAATAATAATAATAATAATAATATCTAAAATATAAATCTATTATTATTATCATTAATTTTTTTCTATATCAGCCCAAAAAAAAAAAAAAAAAAAAAAAAAAAAAAAAAAAAAAATAAAAAAAATAAAAATAATAAATATAAAAATAAAAAATAAAATAAATTAATTATTGTTATATTATTATTAATTTTATTATTATTATATTGCTACACATATATATTTAATATTTTATTATTATTATTATATTATTATTTTTATTATTAATATATATTTAATAACTTTATTATTATTACTAATTTTATTATTATCATTCATAATATTTAATCAATTTAATTTTTACCTTTAATAAGGTTTTTAAATTGTATGTATGTATATATATAAATACTTATATAGTTTACGTTGTATATATAAATACTCTTTAACAATATACCCCTTCATAATGTAACCTTTTGCAACCTATAGGGTATTAGTGGAAGCCCATAGAATCTCAGTCAGTCAAATCGCATTTCAACCTTGAATGAATGCTATTCAAACTATATTCATACCTGTGCATATACATATACAAATACATATACACATATATTTTTGATATAAATTTCTATATGTATATATTTTCACATTGAGGGTGCGGCAGATTGCTTGGATTTGAAGCTTACCTCAAAATTAAATGATATACAGCTGAGCGACGTTGAAGGTTAATCTCTGACTCTGGCCGACTGAGCTACTACAGCTGCATTAAATATCCTTTGCCCAAATAAAACAAAAATTATGAGAGAGCAAGAAAATAAAGAGGAAAAAAGAAAGAAGCAGAAGAACGTTTCCAAGCCGAGAGCTTGAATGTATATTATAAACGTAAGCCGTCAGGAATTAGTTGCATTTTCATCATTTTCATTTTCATTAAAGTTTTTTTTTCTTTTGCTATGGATTTTTGAAATGAAATGAAAGCGAAATGTGTTTTGTGGTTGGTTGAAAATGAAAAGGATAAAGGATACGCGCACAGGTTCCTTTTTGTGCTGCCGCAAGATTTTCATGGATAAATGAGATGGTTTTTGTGGTCATGCGCTGAAGGCGAAACTGAGACACAAAAACCAAGAGGCTCAAGCTCAACTGAACGGCAGTCCGACAGTCCGACAGTCCGACAGAGACCAAATGGCATGAAACTGGCAGCTGCTATGTTAAATTAGAAATTTTATGCCACAATCTACACAAGAATTCAAACAAAACTTAACCGCTCCGGATTCTTGATTCACATCGCCCCCAGAAATATTTTTGTGCACATTTAACTGGACATGAATGTTGGCAAAGGTAAAGGCAAATCGGACAACTTCTTAAGTTGACAACTCATTTAAATAAATTCGTAAATAAATAATAGAAATATGAAATGGGATACGTTTTTATATGCAAAGAGTTTTTGTCATGTTTCAAGATCTAAGAACGTTTTTAAAAATTCAAATAAAATAAAATGAAAGATGCAAAATCTATGATATAGGTCTCAGCTTTGTTTATTTAAAGCTTAGCATGAACTATATATAAATAAATATATGTAAATAAATTGCAAACCATCTAAAATGAAGAGACATTATCTACCTACTATCTCTCTATGTCTGTGCGCCTGTCTGTTGATTCATATATATTAATCTGTGCACCTTTATGAGCTACAACACAGCAAGTTACAATATGAAATATAATTTTCTACATACATAAATTAGTAAATAAATAAATAAATACAATTTTCTACATACTAGAATAATTCTAATACAAAATTTTACATTTATATAAAAATAAATAAATAATCTACATACTAAATTAATTGTTCTATAATTTTTACATTTATATAAAATAATATATTAATACAATTTTCTTCATACTAACAAATTCTAATATGATATTTTACATTTATATAAAAAAAAAAATAAATAAATAAATAAATACAATTTTCTACATACTAAAACAATTCTAAAATTATATTTTACATTTATATAAAAAATAAATAAATACAATTTTTCTACATACTAAAACAATTTTAATATATAACTTTACATTTGTATAAAATAAATAAATAAATAAACAATAAATACATAACTACAATTTTCTACATACTAAAATAATTCGAATATAATATTTTACATTTATCTAAATAAATAATATAAACTTTTATTTTCTATTATGCATAAAAAAAAACATGCATAAGCCAGATATGAAGCCAATTAACAGTTATGGTAAATCATAAACGCATTTGATTGTGTCTGAATACTTATGCCATCCACTGTATTGTCTAAAATGCATTTAAAAATTCGACATACTTCAGGTTATTAGATTTTAAGCTTAAAAACAATTAACAAATTATTGTAAAAATATACAAATAATTTGTTTATAGACCCATTCTTGTACTTTGTCAAATTATATTTATTCCCTTTTTTATTTCAAAAGCATGCAAACGAAATATCACAATTGTTGAGCCAACAAACCGCAAAGCAATTGAAGCACGCTTCAAAATCCAGGCTAAATAGCAGCTAGAAACTTGATATAAATTATCAACAAAAATGTTCAAAAACCAAAGGTAAACAATATAATTTAGCTGCATTTAACATGTTAAGTTTTTTGAGTTATTCGGCATTCATCTCCCTTTTTTTTCGTGTCTAGCCAATGGCGCAGATAGCTTTCCAATTGGATATTGCATAGCTGTGGCTGTCCCACAAATGACAGGATGCGTTACACCGCATGGAGTGGCATGCCGCCTCCCTGCTCATATGATCTCCATTTGCTCATTCCATTTGCTTTTGTACTTTGCACTGCAATTTAACAAATCGATTTGTTTTGCGTTCAACGCCGTCATTCGATTTTTATGGCTTTCAAAAAGCCAACAGAGCAAATGACCCCGTTACGATGCTTGCCACGCCCCCAAATGTCCCCCCTTCGTGTGGTGGCATGCAATGCAATAAAATGCGCAGACGACAGGCGGCCTATAGTGCAGAGTGCGGGCCATAAAAAAAAAACGAAGCTAAACGGCCATAATAAAGCCGGCAAAGTTGGCAATAAAAATACGATATGAATGTTTATCTATTGTAGGTGAAATTTAAAATACACAGAAATGCGATAGGAATATCATTTGCAAAACACTTAAAAATGAAATACTAGAGAGTATTAGTAGAATTAAAAGTGATTTAATTGGGCTTTGCGTTTTATTTGCTTTTTATTTGGATTGAAACTGAAAACTGAACCGAAATATTTGGTATATTACGGGAAGTGGCTTAATGATTTTAAATTAGGCAGACAATTGAAACCTTCAACACATTTTGAATGGGAAGTTAGTGTGTGTTTGTGGGATTCACTTGAAAAACTAGCAAGAGTATTAAGAACTCTTTGGCTTTTAATAATATATATTATATACAATTATATTTTATTAAATAACTAAATATGCATTTATTGAAAATTAAGCTTTATTTTCTTATATTTTCTTATTTACAAATATTTTATTTTTATTTCTAATTTAGCTTTATTTTCGTATATTTTATATACATACATATATCTGCTAATACATTTTATTATATGTTGTTAAGATCTGAAATATATTTTTAATTCTTAAAAATATATATGAAATTATATTATATATTTATAAATTAAAAATATATTTCGAATTTAAAAAGCAATGTATTTTTTTCTTCTTTTTTATACCCTGAACCCATTGAAAATGGGAAATCAGGGTATAATGGTTTTGTTGAAATGTCTGTAACAGGCAAAAGAGGCGTTGCAGACCCCACAAAGTATATACATATATTCTTGATGATTTAGCACTATTTGTCTGTCCATTTCTTCTAAATATTCCCTCTATGTATGTGTTTCCTCTTTCTTTTAAGTATTTCCTCGACTTATTTCCTCTACGTAATTCATTCACGTATTCGTCTACGTAGTTCCTCTACGTCTTTAATGCTAAGCAGATCGATCACACGCTCTACTCCACTTCGTTGCGCTGACTCCCACCAGGCCTGGACGACTGAAGAAATGCTGCAGCTGCAGCCTTTTATATACGTAAAGCCACTTTTACTCAAGCTCTGTCTCTCTCTCTCTCAAATGTGAAGCCCGACGGCAGGTAGCGCTCGTTGCAGTTGACCTTCCAGTGAGCTATGGGAACGCTCTCTGCTGCTGTGAGCATTCTAGCTTCTCTTTACCTAAATACAAATACTAAATGAGAGCTGCTGCATACACATAGACAACTTTTATGATCTTCTGCACTGCTTCTCTCCTTGCTTTTACTTTTACTCAAGTACTGTCTCTCTCGTTACAGTCGAGCTTCAGGTGACCAATGGGAACGCTCTCTGCTGTTTCAATAATTTGTTCAGGGGATTTGCTAGTCGAGCGGACTCGACTTGAGCTTTCATACTTGTTTTATGTATGATATAATTAAATTATATATTAAAAATATTTGTATAAAATTATATGATATATTTTATATATATCTGTACATACATTTTTAAATATTAAAAATATTTTTAAGTTATGAATATATAATTTTATTTCATATATGTATATCTGTTAATATATATATACATATATATTTTTTTTTATAACTTGTTAAAATCTTAAATGTATTTTTAATTCCTAAATATTTATTATAATCTCATGAATATATTATTTATTTTATACTTATTATTTATTATTTCATATTTATTTTATTTATATATAATAGATTAAATAATAATACAAAAATGTTAAATTCTGAAATATATTTTTAATTCTTAAATATTTGATATATTTTCATAAAAACAAATATTCTTCTTCTTTAAATTAAATTTTACCCTATTTTTTACCTGTTACAAAAAGCCTCAAAGTTTGTCAAACGCCCACTCCAACGGTTAGGCTATTACAAATTATACGCCGTGTTTGCTTGCGGTATCTTTTTCACGGCTTTGATGGCTAAAATTCACTTGTTGGCCAAAGCAATGCGTTCAATTGAAAGCCGCTGTGAATGGGAGGAGCAGCGTTGCTAAACAGGGGTAAAGGAAGTTCAAGAGAAGCGCGAAGCGTGAAGAGACATGTCGCAAATTTGTGTGCGTGTGTGTGAATGAATGTTATTGTGTGCGTATGCGTGTGTATGCGTGTGCGTGTGTGTGTGTGCCTTCCGTAACGAAACGAAGCATTGCATACTTTTTGGCGTCACCAGACACGTACGCTGAAAAGTTTGCCGGCTCTCATTTTGGCTGCAGATCAAAAGGCATTAATGCGAGAGTGTGTTTGAGGAGTGTGTGGGTTGTGGGTTGTGCCGCCCGAGGTGCTGCTTGAAGCGGGCGTCAAGGGTGTTCGGGGGCTGTTTGCACATTAGCGTCAGCCATTTTAAGCTAATTTCGCATGTGAAACAGGTAGAAACAGTTCCAGTTTGCAGCCAACGACACGCGCAATTATTGCCCGGCCATTTTCGTGATTGCAACGAAAAACAGTTTCTCTGTATATGTGTGTGTGAATATATATACATACATATATATTTGCAGGTGTATGTGCGTGTGCGTTAGTTTCGAACGTGGCTAGCATTTAGTTCGTTTGATCTAAACGCGGTGCCAATCAAACAAATTGAATTGAAATCGATTTTCGTGGTAATGCTTAAGTTGTGCAATTGCAAAATCATGTAGAGAATTTTCAGTATTGAAAGTGACTCGCATTGCCAGCGTTTGAGATAGATAGCTGGCAGCATTAGCTCATCAGATAGATGGATATGAGATCTGTGAAAGAAGTGACAGCTATAAAAGTGGATAAACTGTTTGAATTTGTTTATTGCATAAAGTATTAAGAAATATTTATTTAAATTGCCTAAAAATATTTTATTAAAATAAAAATAAATAAATTAAATTAAATCAGGTAAAATTTAAGAAATTGCATTTATTAAATACTTTTTTATTTATATTTATATCAATATATAAAATATGAAAAAAAAAACATTAGGCAAATTGTTAATTCAGCAAATTTTATTTTGGTTAATTTTTTTTTTTTTTTTTTTTTTTTTGTTATATCAAACTAATTTTACAGTTCATTAATTAAATAAATTCCAATATAATAAATATATAATATATAATCAATAAATATATATAATCAATATATATAACAAAATTAAGAGTGATGCATACAAAAATATTAAATATTAAAATATTAAAGTTTGATCAAAAATGAGTATATTTTTTCATTTACTATTTTTAAAATAATTTATTATTTTATTTATAACATATAATATATATAAAGCAACAACATTATAAAATATATATAATATTGCTTTGGATATATTAGATGATAAAAATAACCTAATAATTTTAAATATGAAATAGCAGTTAAATAAAATTGAATCCCTTATATTTGTAATATTTTCAACAATTTAGATTTAGGGTTTTTTTTTTTTTCTTACAAAATTATATACATATTTAAGTATCACAATTTTTTATTTTTATAAATCAAGCACAGATATTACATTTATTTTATAAACATTTATTTTTTTATATTTATAATTTTTTAAAATTATTTTTTGTTTTATTTATTTATTATTTTAAATATTAGAAATATGTTTAATTATAGACTTAATATGAATGTGAAATAAGCGCTTTTATAGGACAATAAAAATGAATGTTAATAATTTAGTAAATTATATATATAAACAATATACGTATATGCAATAATAATAATAATGTATATTTAGCACATTTCCAACTCGTTAAGCACATCTTTAATCACACATGCCCTTCTCTCGCATTCCCATTGGACGGACGCATTCTTGTCGAAGTGTAGGCTGATAAATAGAAACTATGCTAACTGTTCCACATGACAGCTAACTGTCGCTTGGCCCAAATACACTGCAAATTAATCAACAGTCGAAACGAAGCCAAGCAAATTAGTTGAAAGCAAATGCAAATCTAGATGAAAAGTTGAGCATGAGCCGAGTCTGAAGCTCTGAAGCTGAAGCTGAAGCTGAGCTCAGGGGCCCGCCCAGTGGCACAGTTAGCATTCAGTTGAGCCTGACAGCCTGACAGCTGACTTGCCTAATTAGAAGGCAAGTGTAATAAAAATATTACACATACGCCATGTATGCCACACACACACACTTTTTTTTCTAATTTAGCTGTGGGACAAACTTTGCCCGCTGCGGCGAATCTACTTCGTCCTTCTTCTGGGTGATTCTGTTGCATTTCAATTGACATAACAAACTGAAAAACTTGCAGTTGTTGTTGTTGTTGTTGTTGTTGTTGTAATGCACATTCGAAATGAGCACACGCATATGGTAAGAATTGAGGGCACATTAATGCACAGATCCTGGGCGCCAACGAATGTTAATTTAGACAGGCCCGACCATACGACCGACCAAACCAAAAACCACCCGCCCACGCACCACTCACCACGCCCCTCGCTGGCCCGCCCCTTCTTTAACCATTTTCCATAGAAATTTAGATTCGAAATGTGCATGCAACGGAGTCCTGGCCTGGCAACCGCAGTATCTCACAAAAGCCCTCGCGCGCATAAAAGCGAAAGCGGCTGCCGACTTTAGTCAGCGCCAGAGTACGGGTCCGGGTCCGGGTCCGGGTCTGGGTACGGGTCCGGGTCTGGGTCCTCATCAGTGCTGTGAAAATGCGCTGTAACTCTTTTCAAATAATAATTAACAATTTATTCCCCAAACAGAATACACACAGTTAAATGTACATACACACACGCACATATACACATACATACCAACACACCCGCTAACAGGCAATCTGAATGCGAATGACGTGCTGTCAACGTTAGTCATATCATTAGAGGCAACGTGTTGCTGACTTTTTGGGGTTTCGACGGCTCAACTGGGGAATCAACGCATACACTGCAAGAAACTGGGCAGCTAATCTATTTGAGTAGACTAGAATAGTATTTAAGGAAATCTGTAAATTATGCATTGAGTTTTTCCTTAATAGATATTTTATTAGTTTTTTAAATTATTAATTAACATTTTTTATAATTCATTAGAATCTGTAATTTATATACATTATTTAAATTATAAATGTTTAGAATCAATATGAAATGATTTTATTTAATACAAAAAATATATAAAATATATACACAAAGATCTACATATTTTTATTAAACAAACCAGAAAGTTTAAAGTCAATATGTATATATTTATTATTATTATTATTATTATTTTTTTTTTTTTTTTATTTGCAATCGGTATCATGTTATTAATATATTTTATAATAATATCACATTCTAATAAATTTATGTAAATTATTTAAATTATACAAGTTTAAAATAAATATGAAATAGTTATATTTACATTTAAAAGAATATTAAAAATATATAAAATATATTTACAAAAATAGAATTATTTATATAATGCAAACTAGAAAAGTTAAAGTCAATATTTTTGTATTATTTTTATTTTTTTTTAATTTTTTTTTTTTTATTTATTTTTTTATCATTTATCATTTTTATCATTTATTAAGTCATATGCATACTAGAAAGTTTAAAACTTTGGACAGCTGCTCAGCCCAATCCCAGATTATAATTCTTGAGTTGCCAAATTTATATATATATATATTTTTTTTATTTAACATATTTTTTTATTTTATTTTATATATATTTATTTATTTATTTTTTTTAAATTTTATTTTATATATTTTTATTTTCTTTTATTTTACTTTTATTGTTCAATTGCCAAATTTATATTTATATATTTTTTATATTTCATATATATTTATATTTTTTATATTTTATTTAATTTTATTTTACTTAAAAGATATTGACAAATCTAGAGTCAATTAAAATTATATTATTATTTGACAGAGCTACGTAGACAATTGATTTGTCAATTATATATATTTTATTTATTTCACTAATTATTATTCCCTTTCATTTTATCAAAAACAATTTGCAATACTCGTATATATTTTTACGCTCATATAAGATTTTTATTATATTTTCCACTCCATTTATATGCATTCAAGTCACATCTACTATTTTCTCAGTGTAATTTTTAGAAAATATATTAGCAGCAGCTATTGCCGCTGCCGTTGCCTTCGCTGCTGTTGTTGTTGCTGTTGCAGCTACAGTTGCTGCTGCAGCTGCCACTCGAGTTCATCTCATTTTTCGCTGGGCTCGACTCGAATGCATTTGTGTGTAGGCGCTCGAAAGTATGCAACTATATTTGTGTTTTTGCGGTTTGCTTTTATATTTGTGCAGCGCGCGCGCACACACACACACAAACACACACACGCACACACACATACAGTCTGAAATGCATGTGCAGAACATTCCACAGCATGTCAAGCGGAAGTGAGTGTCTTTCATTTTTGTTTGCCCTGTCCCCACAGTTGGAGCATAATTCTTGCTCAGCTACCTCAGCGCCTCTCTCTGTCTCCCTCTCTCTCTCCCTCTCTCTCTCTCCATCTCTCTCTCTCTGTCTGCTGGTTGTCTTTTATTTTGTTGGCACTCATCGCTGGTCGCTTACTGTTAATTAAAAATGGGCGCCTGCGAGCAGCAGCTATGGCAAATGAGCGTGAGCATGGGTGTGGGCGTGGCCATGGGCGTAGCAGAAGATGCTGAGGAAGCAACAGCAACAGCACAGAGATATCCAGGCGAACGCATCGTATGAGCATTTTAATTAGTTTGCATAATTATGTGCGGCTCGTGCGCCTGCTTTACCCCTACTCCACCCCTCCTCCTCCACCCCCTTCAATTCGTGCGGCTTCCCTTTGACAGTTATACACATAAATTTACAACAATTTCTTTAAGCTTTAACAACTGTCTGCTGCAAGCTGAGTGCGTGTGTGTGTGTGTGCGTGTGTGTGTGTGTGTCTGTCCTTACACTTTTTGCGTCCAAGGACATTGCGTTTTATGCATGCGTCTTCTACAGTTTGCAACTTCTTCATTTTCCTGCTGGCAGGGGGCCGATGCATTTTATTGTTGAGTTTATTGATGTTTGTCATATAATTTCGACTTCCCACACTCCCCTCCATTGCATTTGCCCACTTTTTATGCGCACAGCTTCTCTCTCTCTCTCTCTCCCTTTCTCTCTCTCTTGCACTACTTTTCCTTCAACTTGCCTTGCTGCATGCGTGCTCAATGGGGCATATGCATAACCTCGCTGCCTCGATACTTTCTTACAATTTTAGTAGCACAGCCCCCGCTCACACGGCCCACCCTCTCTCTCTCCCTCTCTGTCTATAGCTCAGCCAGGGCAGGCAACAAATTGAATTTGAATAACGCGCCATAAAAAAGCGCTTTGCAATGCGAACCGTTGCGATTTGTCTGCCTCGCCGCTTGCCACATTACAAAGATGTAGATTATAAGAATGTTGGCGACTATATAACCAAAGTTTGTATTTCAAACAACAAAGGCCAACGACGCAGAGACTTGAAAAAGTATTGAAAATATGCAAATGAATAAATATTAAATATATACAAAATTTATGAATTAACAGAAAAAAAGTTATCATTTATAGCTGAGCGAAAACATTAGCGACTACTCTCAATAAAATAAATACGAAATTATATTAACAAAGGCTCAGCCAGAGACAGCAGCAGAAGCTGAGAATAAGGCAGAGCTGAGTCAAAGGTAAAGCTAAAGTCTCAACTCATCCTCAGCCTCACCTTCAGCCTCTGCCATAAATAAGCTTCAGCCTCTGCCTTTGGATCAGCAGCAGCCTCTGCCATAAATAAGCCTCAGCCTCTGCCTTTGGATCAGCAGCAGCCTCTGCCATAAATAAGCCTCTGCCTCTGCCATTGGATCAGCAGCAGCCTCTGCCATAAATAAGCCTCTGCCTCTGCCTTTGGATCAGCAGCAGCCTCTGCCATAAATAAGCCTCAGCCTCTGCCTTTGGATCAGCAGCAACCTCTGCCATAAATAAGCCTCTGCCTCTGCCATTGGATCAGCAGCAGCCTCTGCCATAAATAAGCCTCTGCCTCTGCCTCTGCCTTTGGATCGGCAGCAGCCTCTGCCATAAATAAGCCTCTGCCTCTGCCTTTCTCTCAGCTTCAGCCTCTGCCATTGGATCAGCAGCAGCCTCTGCCATAAATAAGCCTCTGCCTCTGCCTTTGGATCAGCAGCAGCCTCTGCCATAAATAAGCCTCTGCCTCTGCCTCTGCCTTTGGATCGGCAGCAGCCTCTGCCATAAATAGGCCTCAGCCTCTGCCTTTGGATCAGCAGCAGCCTCTGCCTTTCTCTCAGCCTCTGCCTCTGCCTTTGGATCAGCAGCAGCCTCTGCCATAAATAAGCGTCAGCCTCTGCCTTTGGATCAGCAGCCTCTGCCATAAATAAGCCTCTGCCTCTGCCTTTCTCTCAGCTTCAGCCTCTGCCATTGGATCAGCAGCAGCCTCTGCCATAAATAGGCCTCAGCCTCTGCCTTTGGATCAGCAGCAGCCTCTGCCTTTCTCTCAGCCTCTGCCTCTGCCTTTGGATCAGCAGCAGCCTCTGCCATAAATAAGCCTCTGCCTCTGCCTTTGGATCAGCAGCAGCCTCTGCCATAAATAAGCCTCAGCCTCTGCCTTTGGATCAGCAGCAACCTCTGCCATAAATAAGCCTCAGCCTCTGCCTTTGGATCAGCAGCAGCCTCTGCCATAAATAAGCCTCTGCCTCTGCTTCTGCCTTTGGATCGGCAGCAGCCTCTGCCATAAATAAGCCTCTGCCTCTGCCATTGGATCAGCAGCAGCCTCTGCCATAAATAAGCCTCTGCCTCTGCCTTTCTCTCAGCTTCAGCCTCTGCCATTGGATCAGCAGCAGCCTCTGCCATAAATAGGCCTCAGCCTCTGCCTTTGGATCAGCAGCAGCCTCTGCCTTTCTCTCAGCCTCTGCCTCTGCCATTGGATCAGCAGCAGCCTCTGCCATAAATAAGCCTCTGCCTCTGCCTTTCTCTCAGCCTCTGCCTCTGCCATTGGATCAGCAGCAGCCTCTGCCATAAATAAGCGTCAGCCTCTGCCTTTGGATCAGCAGCAGCCTCTGCCATAAATAAGCCTCTGCCTCTGCCTTTCTCTCAGCTTCAGCCTCTGCCATTGGATCAGCAGCAGCCTCTGCCATAAATAGGCCTCAGCCTCTGCCTTTGGATCAGCAGCAGCCTCTGCCATAAATAAGCCTCTGCCTCTGCCTTTCTCTCAGCTTCAGCCTCTGCCATAAATAAGCGTCAGCCTCTGCCTTTGGATCAGCAGCAGCCTCTGCCATAAATAAGCGTCAGCCTCTGCCATTGGATCAGCAGCAGCCTCTGCCATAAATAAGCCTCTGCCTCTGCCTTTCTCTCAGCTTCAGCCTCTGCCATAAATAAGCGTCAGCCTCTGCCTTTGGATCAGCAGCAGCCTCTGCCATAAATAAGCCTCTGCCTCTGCCTTTGGATCAGCAGCAGCCTCTGCCTTTCTCTCAGCCTCTGCCTCTGCCATTGGATCAGCAGCAGCCTCTGCCATAAATAAGCCTCTGCCTCTGCCTTTCTCTCAGCTTCAGCCTCTGCCATAAATAAGCGTCAGCCTCTGCCTTTGGATCAGCAGCAGCCTCTGCCATAAATAAGCCTCTGCCTCTGCCTTTGGATCAGCAGCAGCCTCTGCCTTTCTCTCAGCCTCTGCCTCTGCCATTGGATCAGCAGCAGCCTCTGCCATAAATAAGCCTCTGCCTCTGCCTTTGGATCAGCAGCAGCCTCTGCCTTTCTCTCAGCTTCAGCCTCTGCCATTGGATCAGCAGCAGCCTCTGCCATAAATAAGCCTCTGCCTCTGCCTTTGGATCAGCAGCAGCCTCTGCCTTTCTCTCAGCCTCTGCCTCTGCCATTGGATCAGCAGCAGCCTCTGCCATAAATAAGCCTCTGCCTCTGCCTTTGGATCAGCAGCAGCCTCTGCCATAAATAAGCCTCTGCCTCTGCCTTTCTCTCAGCTTCAGCCTCTGCCATAAATAAGCGTCAGCCTCTGCCTTTGGATCAGCAGCAGCCTCTGCCATAAATAAGCGTCAGCCTCTGCCTTTGGATCAGCAGCAGCCTCTGCCTTTCTCTCAGCTTCAGCCTCTGCCATTGGATCAGCAGCAGCCTCTGCCATAAATAGGCCTCTGCCTCTGCCTTTGGATCAGCAGCAGCCTCTGCCATAAATAAGCCTCTGCCTCTGCCTTTGGATCAGCAGCAGCCTCTGCCTTTCTCTCAGCCTCTGCCTCTGCCATTGGATCAGCAGCAGCCTCTGCCATAAATAAGCCTCTGCCTCTGCCTTTGGATCAGCAGCAGCCTCTGCCTTTCTCTCAGCTTCAGCCTCTGCCATTGGATCAGCAGCAGCCTCTGCCATAAATAAGCCTCTGCCTCTGCCTTTCTCTCAGCTTCAGCCTCTGCCATAAATAAGCGTCAGCCTCTGCCTTTGGATCAGCAGCAGCCTCTGCCATAAATAAGCCTCTGCCTCTGCCTTTCTCTCAGCTTCAGCCTCTGCCATTGGATCAGCAGCAGCCTCTGCCATAAATAGGCCTCAGCCTCTGCCTTTGGATCAGCAGCAGCCTCTGCCATAAATAAGCCTCAGCCTCTGCCTTTGGATCAGCAGCCTCTGCCATAAATAAGCCTCTGCCTCTGCCTTTCTCTCAGCCTCTGCCTCTGCCATTGGATCAGCAGCAGCCTCTGCCATAAATAAGCGTCAGCCTCTGCCTTTGGATCAGCAGCAGCCTCTGCCATAAATAAGCCTCTGCCTCTGCCTTTCTCTCAGCTTCAGCCTCTGCCATTGGATCAGCAGCAGCCTCTGCCATAAATAGGCCTCAGCCTCTGCCTTTGGATCAGCAGCAGCCTCTGCCATAAATAAGCCTCAGCCTCTGCCTTTGGATCAGCAGCAGCCTCTGCCATAAATAAGCCTCAGCCTCTGCCTTTGGATCAGCAGCCTCTGCCATAAATAAGCCTCTGCCTCTGCCTTTCTCTCAGCTTCAGCCTCTGCCATTGGATCAGCAGCAGCCTCTGCCATAAATAAGCCTCTGCCTCTGCCTTTGGATCAGCAGCAGCCTCTGCCTTTCTCTCAGCTTCAGCCTCTGCCTTTGGATCAGCAGCAGCCTCTGCCATAAATAGGCCTCAGCCTCTGCCTTTGGATCAGCAGCAGCCTCTGCCATAAATAAGCCTCTGCCTCTGCCATTGGATCAGCAGCAGCCTCTGCCATAAATAAGCCTCAGCCTCTGCCTTTGGATCAGCAGCCTCTGCCATAAATAAGCCTCTGCCTCTGCCTTTCTCTCAGCTTCAGCCTCTGCCATTGGATCAGCAGCAGCCTCTGCCATAAATAAGCCTCTGCCATAAATAAGCCTCTGCCTCTGCCTTTCTCTCAGCTTCAGCCTCTGCCATTGGATCAGCAGCAGCCTCTGCCATAAATAAGCCTCTGCCTCTGCCTTTGGATCAGCAGCAGCCTCTGCCTTTCTCTCAGCCTCTGCCTCTGCCATTGGATCAGCAGCAGCCTCTGCCATAAATAAGCCTCTGCCTCTGCCTTTCTCTCAGCTTCAGCCTCTGCCATTGGATCAGCAGCAGCCTCTGCCATAAATAGGCCTCAGCCTCTGCCATTGGATCAGCAGCAGCCTCTGCCATAAATAAGCCTCTGCCTCTGCCTTTCTCTCAGCTTCAGCCTCTGCCATTGGATCAGCAGCAGCCTCTGCCATAAATAAGCCTCTGCCTCTGCCTTTCTCTCAGCTTCAGCCTCTGCCATTGGATCAGCAGCACCCTCTGCCATTGGATCAGCAGCAGCCTCTGCCATAAATAAGCCTCAGCCTCTGCCTTTGGATCAGCAGCAGCCTCTGCCATAAATAAGCCTCTGCCTCTGCCTTTCTCTCAGCTTCAGCCTCTGCCATTGGATCAGCAGCACCCTCTGCCATTGGATCAGCAGCAGCCTCTGCCATAAATAAGCATCAGCCTCTGCCTTTGGATCAGCAGCAGCCTCTGCCATAAATAAGCCTCTGCCTCTGCCTTTCTCTCAGCTTCAGCCTCTGCCTTTGGATCAGCAGCAGCCTCTGCCATAAATAAGCCTCTGCCTCTGCCTTTCTCTCAGCTTCAGCCTCTGCCATTGGATCAGCAGCAGCCTCTGCCATAAATAAGCCTCAGCCTCTGCCTTTGGATCAGCAGCAGCCTCTGCCATAAATAAGCGTCAGCCTCTGCCTTTGGATCAGCAGCAGCCTCTGCCATAAATAAGCCTCAGCCTCTGCCTTTGGATCAGCAGCAGCCTCTGCCATAAATAAGCGTCAGCCTCTGCCTTTGGATCAGCAGCAGCCTCTGCCATAAATAGGCCTCAGCCTCTGCCTTTCTCTCAGCCTCTGCCTCTGCCTCTGCCTTTGGATCAGCAGCAGCCTCTGCCATAAATAAGCTTCAGCCTCTGCCTTTGGATCAGCTTCAACTTCTACCTCTGCCTTTGGCAAACTCCTGTCGTTGCTACTTTAGTTTAGTTTTTTATACCCTGAACCCATTGAAAATGGGAAATCAGGGTATAATGGTTTTGTTAAAAGTATGTAACAGGGAGAAGGAGGCGTGGCAGACCCCACAAAGTATATATATTCTTGATCAGGGCGACGAGATAAGTTGATTTAGCCCTGTCCGTCTGTCTGTCCGTCCGTCCGTCCGTCCGTCCGTCCGTCCGTATGTATGAACGCGTCGATTTCCGAAGATACAATAGCTAGAGACTTGAACTTTTTTTTAAAATGACCGTATATACAGCGCGCATATCAAGTTTATCACAAAAGATCGATAACTCATCCCGTTATTTTATTATCGATAAAAAACCTTATCGAAAGACAGTTATAAAATTATATCTCCCACATCTTTAGAGCTGAAGTCTTCAAATTTTAAATGTAGACTTATATGTACTTCATAAAATTTCGGTTTTTGTTATAATTCACCCCCCACCCTTATATCCACCCCCTCACCCTCACCTTTGTAAAAGGCGTATTTCAAATACTAGAGACTTGAGCTTCGGCATATACATGCATAGTAATGATATAATCACAATCTAAAAGTTTCATGAAGAACGTACATTCACAAAAAAAGTTATTAAATAATTAAGTTTCCATGAGAAGCCCACACTGCAGCCCATGCGTGTTTATGCGTGCGTGCCTATATGTGCCTGTGTATGTGTGTGTGTGTTTCTTTTGTAAGCAAAAAGAAGGGTTCAGGGGATTTCCTAGTCGAGCAGTCTCGACTAGAGCTTTCTTACTTGTTTTTTTATTTATTTATTTAATTATTTATTTATTTATTTTTATACCCTGAACCCATTGAAAATGGGAAATCAGGGTATAATGGTTTTGTGAAAAGTATGTAACAGGCAGAAGGAATCATCGCAGACCCCATAAAGTATATATATTCTTGATCAGGGCGATGAGCTGAGTCGATATAGCCCTGTCCGTCTGTCCGTATGAGTGCGTCGATCTCTGAAGTTACAAGAGCTAGAGAGCTGAAATTTTGTATGTAGACTCGTGTATACCATACGCAGTACAAGTTTATCAAATTTTTTCGATAACTCATTCGATACCTTTTTTATCGAGGATAATCGATAAATTTGTATTGTTTTTTCAGCCTAATTTGAACACTTTTAGACATAGAGACTTCAGATTTACTGTGTATATGCATTAGATAGATACACACATTTTGTCATTTACAGATTTTGGATACCACGCCCCCTTCGCCCCCAATTCGTAAAAAACGTATTTCAAATACTAGAGACTTGTGCTTCGGAATGTACACACATTTTTACATTATGATTACATTCTGAAAGTTTCATTAAGATCATACGTCTACAAACGAAATTATTCAACAAATAAAATCTCATAGTATTGCCCACACTGCAGCGCAGCCCAAGCGCAGTCGCTGCTTACTGCGCAGCTAGCAGAGCGCGAGCTTATGCGGGCATGTGGAGGCATGTGTATGTATGTGTGCATAAAAGAAGTGCAGAATGATTAGAATATCAGTTTGGAGGGTTCAGGGTATCTCCTAGTCGAGCAGTCTCGACTAGAGCACTCTTACTTGTTATTTATTTTCTTCGGTGAACGAACCTTATATAATGCAAAGAGTATTTTGTAGTCGGTCAATGTTACTGGGAATATTTGTCCACATTTTTATTACTCTGCTGCTTTTATATGCAAACACATAATTTGTCAATATTATATATTTAATGCCCATTTTTTTTACTAGCTAGATGACAACAAAGAGCTGATAAGTATGTCTAAAACTCCCACATATGCTGGGCCACATTGTCAAGGGCCAACGACAACAGCAGCATTTGACAGCTTATTAAATTTTCATAGATAAAAAAAAAAAATAGAAAAAACAAACAATTAAAAAAAAAATCACAATTTTCAATACAAACGAGTGCAAGGAAAAAATATATAAAGTTGAAAAAAAATTAGCTATTTACAATTTCAAATAGATAACGCTATGAAATCTGTTTTAATTATGCACAGTTCGATATGCCCGTATGTGTGTGTGTATACATATATTTATCGTAGGCAGTGTTAATAGAGCGGGCTGCAAATCTATTTGTCTGTGTGCCACATAATTAATAGAGCATAAACAATGAGAATAACGAAAAAAAACACGCACAAAAAGAGTGAAATGCTTTAACATATCAATTGAAAGTGGATTAAAAACTAAGCAACAATTTGCATGATAAAATAATGTGCAATCAATATTTCAGCATTGTTAAGATTAATTGGCAAAGCTGCCTGGAAATGAGAGTGAATACAATGTGTGAAATTATGCTGAAAGAGTTGAAGACTGAGAGAGTATTAGCATTTATAGAAAAATATATAAAATATATATTTTTAAATTAAAAAAAAAAATAATAATAATAATAATAAATAAATTTAAAAATTAAAAAAAGGAATAATTAATTAAAAAAAAATAAATATATTAATATAAATCAAAATAATTAAATATTGCTATAATTAAAAAAAAAAAATATTAATATATATTAATATATTTGTAAAATATATTAATAAATTTAAACACATATTGCTAAATTAAGAAATTAATCTGAGACAGCAGCAAATAATTATTTATCTAATTAAATAAAAATTATTAAAATAATTAAATATATTGCTAATTCAAGGCCTTAATCTAGGATAGCAGCAAATAATTATTCACTTAATTAAATTCATATAATTAATATAAATAAATATATTAAAAAATTTAAACACATAATGCTAATTCAAGGACTTAATCTGAGACAGCAGCAAAAAATTATTTATTTTTGTATATAATGTTTTATATACTTATTTATTATTATATGAAATTATACTGCCACATATATTGAATATTCTGCCTCTTCAGGAATAAATAGAAATTGATCTTCTATCATTTATCCTGTTGCTTCAATTGTTTATATAGAATATAGATTGATGATTGATTTTCATAGGTCTTCTACCTCTGCTTAAAACTGTACGTCATCAAAAAAGATAAAAATATTTTAAATAAATCATATAAAATATTTCATTAAATACAATATACCTACATATATACTACTCAGTAGTAAATTAAATAGCGAACATATATATCAAATATCTAATATATTAATTAAAATCATATACAAGAAACATGCAAGTAATACAAGAAATTCTTGCTAATGCTAGAAAATGCAAACTCTTCAATATGCAGTTCAAGAAAAAGCTACTTATTCATAAAATTCATTCATAAAATATCCTATCTAGAGCTAACTGCAAAAATCTGAGTGTACCATGCATATCCAGTCATCAATATCGATTCATTCTGCTAGTTGGTCAAAAATATTCCACAACAAAAGACAACTTCATAATGAATTCACCCACAGCATTTGGCCAGAAATTTTTTTGTACAATCGAATTTCTTTGTAATATTTGCATTTTTAGCATTTCAATTTACAGCTGTTGCGAAACTATCACAAGAAGATGATAAATATTTGCTATTCAAACATATTCACAATTTTGCTTTGCATATCTAATTCAATTCCACACACACACACACAAATTCTTTTCATTAGATGCCAATCGAGAAATTCACACAATCAACGAGCATTTTTTGGTTACTTCGAGTTGATTATCAATTGTCAGGTGAATCGTCAATCGATTCTGCCTGGACAGAGACCGGCACTCGTTTTAGCACTGTGAATATGAATGAATGATGCACTAGACAAATTGAATGTGCCACGAAGCGAACGAAATGAAAAATAATCAAAAATATATTACACAATAAAAAATAAAATAAAGTTGAAATAGAAATCGAAATGATATAGAGTGCAAAGAGAAAAGTTTGCCGCAAAACAATTTCTTCACATTTTTCTACTCGATTGCTGTCAATATTAAATGTATTGTCATTGCAACCATATTACTCTACATATACATACATAGATATTTTGTGAGCAAAGTGGGGGGCGTGGCATGTGCGTGCCTCACAGCTAAGCCAGCCAGTCGCCTTTGATCTCGATGACGTTGTCAATGTTGTTGATGCGCAATTTCTGTACAACATTTTTCGAACATCATCAATTTTTCTACTTTGTTTTTTTTCTTTGTTATAGATATTTTGTTGTCACATGCTGCTGCTGTTGCTTTTGTTATCATGGCTATCTATTTGTCAATTTTGCTGTAAGTATGTGCAAACACCCCAACACTCACAAGCGCACACACAGAAATTTGTCAATAGCTCCAATGATGATAAAGGCAATTCATAGCTCTAGACAATACATTTTCATATAACAAAAGAGCAAAAAATTTGTTATATACCTCAGATAGATTGATGAAATTGTTGTCACTGAGTGTATAATATTCCATAATCTAATAAGAAATAAAAAAAAATAAAAAATTAAACTTTAACAATGATTTAATTTAAAGCGAAAATTATTTTCATTTCATTTTCGCTTCTTTAAAATTTGCATATAATATGCAATATATTATAAATTGCAATTATATCATTTATGTAATTTATATGTAATAATTCATACATAAAAATTTGTTTGGCAATCAAATAAGAATTATATTTTTACTTGAAATTTTCCTGATATTTATTTATTTATTGACAAATTAGAATTAATATAAAATTAAATACACACATATGTATGTATGTATTATATGTGTATAAATTATTTTTTAATAAACTTTTATGATTATTATTATTATTACTAATAATTCATTCATATAAATATGTTTGGCAATCAAATAACAATTATCCCTCTACTCTCTATATTCCTAATATTTATTTATTTATTAACAAGTTTGATTTAATATAAAATAAATCTAACTAAAGGTTAAGCACTGGCAGCAGAGGCCTTCGGCTTCATTTTCCTACAATTTTCAACAATAATTTAAGTTTATGATTTTATATTTTATCAAAATTAATATCAAATATGTATATAATAATTAAAGCCCTATTAATAATTTGAAACAAATTTGATCTACTCAAGCTGCAGGAGAATCCATGCCTACGTTAAAGTTTACAATTAATTAAGTTGTTGAGGTCGAATTGCTGTTTGGGCTAGAGTAGCATAAGGTGCTTCAGTCAATGTGGTTACTTGATGGACCTACAGCTGTACGAACAGTGTTTTATATAGTATGACTCAATGAAGTTATACAGGTCTCTATATACCCATTACATTAGAGGAAAATGCAACTTGAATTAGATTTTATTTATTTACATATATAATTCAAAATACATATAAATCTATAACAGAATCTATCTTAAGACACTATAAGCATCTCTCCAATAGAACTTTTCCTTCAAACCTCCTTCAGAGAAATCACATCCTAAGCAGCTCTTCTCTTCGCTGTGACATATTTAAATAATTCAATTAAAAATATTAATTAACCATATCTGGTCTCAGTTAGCTAGCTAAACATGCCAGCCGTATATAGTATGTGTGTGTGTGCAGTAGCTTGGTTGCCAGGGCCACGCCCAAGTCGACGCCACTTCAAGTTGGTTAAAAACTTGCAACGCGCATAAAAGTATGCAACATGTTTGCAGTTTTGTTGCAAGTGCTGCGACGATGTCGACGCGCAGAGAAGTTGCCCGTTTTAAGTTTCACTTTCGGGCCCAAGTGAATTTATGCGAATGTGTGCGTGCGCGTGTGTGTGTGTGTGTGTGTTGCCTTAAGGTGCACATAACAGTTAAGTAATGGTTAAAAACTTTGTCGGCTGCGCGGCTGGGCGCGCCCTCCCACCAGGTAGACTTAATGTGGCACGCATATAACAAGCTATGCGATATAGAAAAGTTACACACACACACACACACACATACACACACTGGCAGTCGCACTCTCGGCCAACAATGTGCAAGTTGTGCATTTTGTGGGCGTGGCCTAAGCTGCTCGTTGCGCAACTTTATTAGTGGGAGCCACCTTTTGGCTTTGCTTAAAGCCCTGGGACTGAATGTTTCACCGAGTTGCGAACCACCCTCCCCCCCCCCCCACACTCTGCTCCACTTGATTATGAAAGTCCTCCGCCACATAACTGTAATCAATTTTCTTGCCACGGCCAGCAATTTAAATATTTAATGCTGCACGCTGCAAACTTTTCCAAGTTCTCTTCCACGTCGTCTTCGTTTTTCATTTTTTTTTTATTTTACTTTTATTTTTAATCTTTTTCAACTACTCGTAATTAGCCAAAAAACTAAGCACTTAATTCTTTGGTCGACATAACAAAAAGTGAAAAGAAAATAGAGAAAAAAAAAAATGAGTAGCTATAGTCGAAAAATTTAATGAATGCAATTTGTAATAAAACGCATAAGAAACGAAAAGTCGAAAAGTTTTTTTCTTTCACTTACTTCATTAATGAGCTAATAAAAAAAATATATATAAAAATAAAAAAATAAATGGAGAGTCAAACTATTTGAAAGTGGAGCGCGAGCTGCGTAGCCGGCTAATAAAATAAATGTTCTGCACTTTCGGACACTAGCAAAGTTCGCCTTTTAAAGAAAATAGAGTGTGAATTAAGGAAATGCTTGACGAGCAAGCACCCTGCATGGAACACGAAATAAATTCCATAGGGTAGAAAATTATCAATAAAAATCAATAGAAAATAATTAATAGAAATAAATAGAAAATTAATAGGCTAACTTTATATTTAATAAATAAATAAATTGATAGAAAATTAATAGGCCAATTTTATATTTATTAAATAAATAAATAGATAGAAAATTAATAGGCTAATTTTATATTTAATAAATAAATAAATTGATAGAACATGAATAGGCTAATTTTATATTTATTCCATTTATTTCATTAGCATTGCGATTTATGGAATTTTATTTACTGTCTGACGTTTGAATAGTGTTTGTCAAGATTAAGGTTCTAGCTACTTTTTTACAGAGTATACTTGCTTAAAGAAACTATTGCTCATTTGCCTTTGAACTTAAGTTCTTGCTTTTTGGCTAAGAAAAAAAAAATTGTGAGAACAAGTAAAAATAAATAACAGCAACGCAACTGAAAAACTTCTATTCTAAACAAAAGGTAAGGATGAAGAGAAATAAAAAAATAAATAAATAAAAAATAAAAAAGAAATAAATAAAATAAAATAAAATAAGAAGAAATATATATTTAAAGTTATGCTTAAAAAATGTGCGTGATGCGTATTTTTGAAATCATTTTTTGTGCTCTTAAAAAAATATATATATATATATATATATATATATAAGTAAATATATATACATATATATAAAATAAAGAAAGTTACAAAGGAAACAACTTTTGTTATAAAGCGTGTCCTGTGGCAAATTCTTCTTTTTCGCTCTGACCCAAACATACAGCAACAGAAAGAGAAGGTCAGCCAGCTGGTGAGAGAGAGAGAGGGAGAGAGAGAGAGACAAGGGAGAGGGCACTCTGCTTCTTGTTGCTTTTGCATGGCTTCATCTTGGCATTTTCTTTCTATCTTCTCTTTTTTTTTGTTGTATTCCTTTTCATTCCTTTCCGCTTTCAGCGAATTAAATGGCATGAAATTAAAAGTTACTACGAGAATTTTTGTGCTGCATTTGCAGGAAAACGTGCGAAATTATAAGCACAAAAGGCGTAAAGGGGGCGTGCCATGGTGGGGACAGAAAAATGTACAACAACACAAAAAAAAGAAAAGGAAAATGAAGCTCAAAAGGAAGCGCCAACATGCGAAAAAATGATAAAATATGAAGGGATATAGAGAATGCGAGGGCCCAGCAAGAAGCGCTGTGTTGGTGCAGAAGGAAAAAGAATTAAAAAAAAAAGACAACAGTCAAATCTGCTTAAATGTCCTCGCCAATTGTAAGCCTTTCATTTGCTGTCCTTTGCCGCTTGATGCTTGGCAGAATTCTTTTAAGTAACTGCGCTTTGTTTGCCTGTAGCTCAACTGCCCTCAGTTAATATATACATACATATATCTTTATACGCATACCTATTCGTAACCTTGTAGGAAAACAGCAACAAATTGTGTTGCAAAATAGATTTATGACTTATTATTGTCGAGTAATGGCCAGCAATGGACTTAGGAATTACAAAATTGTTTGGGGATTTGCCGAGGAACTGAGCCATTAAAGCTGACTGCAAATAGCAAAAACACAATGAAGAAACAAAAAGCTTAGTTGGACTTAAATTTATTAAAGTTGGTCGAAATGTGAATTTTATTTAAAAATTATATTTATTAATCGAAGCATTCAAATGCTTAAAATAAATATAGAAATTAGCTGGAATTGCTTGTATAATAAATATAATTTTGCTAAAAACCAATTTTAAATAATCAAATAAATGCAGGTTTAATTTTAAATTAAAAAAAAATAAATAAAATGAAAATGTTTATATAAATTACCTATTAAAATTATATAAGCAGCTTAAAATGATTTTAAGCTTGCTCTTAAATTAATTTCAATTGAATTTATTAAGCTGTTTATTACTTAACCTAAGTCAAAGTTTGCCTGTCAAATGTATTCATACATCAACACACATACATTGACAGCTATTGGCTATTGGCCAACTCCAACTCCAATCAATTTGCCTAACCACTTTAAAAGAGCTCGAGGCTGGCATTTGAAGCTCCATTGACCGATTAACACCGCGCATATTGAGCCGAATCAGTCAAATTTGAACATTACGCTTGAAGCATCAACAGCATTTGAATATGCTATCAATCCATTCACAATGTGCCCGACTGCAGTTGCCAAATGCAATGAGAAACAATGTAAATATCAGAAATTGTTATGGACCCTAGTGCAATAACTTTATATATGGTTTGCTACACTGTGCTAGAAACATCAGCTATGAGTAAATATATGCTAGTTTAATATTTTACATATTCAATGAATTGTTTTCTATTTTACTTAAAATCAGCTTTCACTATTATTTCGACTAACAATTATTTTTACATTTTATATTTATAATTTTTAAATATATATATACTCTATAAATTCCATGAATCATATTTTATTTATTTTTTAAAATTATTTTGTGAGTCAATAATATTTATTGCATAATTTATATTTATATTTAAATATATTTTTTCAATTTTTAAATAACACCTTTCAATCTGAAACTTTAATATTCCTTACAAATGCCTTATTAATTTCAATTTATATTTTATATTTTATATATTAAAATTTATTTTATTTTTAAAATTTACATTTATATTTAATATAATAATATGCCACTCATCTAAAAATTGTAACGCTTTAATCCACAACGATTTTCCTTTATATATATACGCCATAATATTTTTCAAATTGTATTTAGGGCAAATGCAACAGAATTTTATGTCACGCGTTATGCCATTGTTTGGCAACTTCTTTTTAATCTGAAATTTTTTTTATTTATTTCTTTTTATTGTGTATTGTGTTTATTTTTTTGCCCCATCCCAAATCCTTTGGCAACTAAACGCTCCATGTAATATCCTGCACAATGTTCTTTTATTTTTTATTTTCTATCTATTGCGCGGGCCGAAAAATACATTTTTTTCAATCATTTACTGATAGATTTTTCGTTGTGGTTCTATTGCCGGATACTGGTCGAATGAGCTTGGACAGAGGTAGGCGTTAGGCGTGGCACACACACACACACACACACTAACACGCTCACCAGCTCACATACATAGTTCAAAGTGTTGTAAATATTTGCTTTACAACGTTGTTTGCACTTGGTGAAATTTGCAACCATTTTTTATGCTCCAAAACTGACGCTCGTTGGAATTGCGTTTGAGTTGTGGCGCCTGTTTGGGGGTAAGAGATAATAGGGTTCGGTGTTCGGGGCTCGGGGTTAGGGACTTTGATGCTTCGCCTGAATATAGGGCTGGCAACTGTTATTGAACTGGCTGGACGGCACGGGAGCTTGTTTATTTATTTTCGGCTGCATTTTGACGTGGATTTAGTGCGAGCTATTTTGTTAGCCATCTCACTAATATTTGATGAGCCCCGAACTGTCTATTTTCAGCTACTCTGTATGAATCCTAGTGATGCTTAGAGGGTATGGTTGATATGGGAAGTGAAGTTGCTGCATGATAAGGAAAAGAGAGAATGAGGCATAAGTGAACTAGGCAATACAAGAATTGAATTTATTTATGAAAAATAAGTTTATGTAAGAAAATGTTGCACAAACTATGAAATTTTATTTTTATAAATAAGTATTAAAAACATATTTAAATAAATGTTTTGCCTTTTTTTTAAATAATTTTAAATTGTATATAAAACAATAATTTCTTAATAAGAAATATTGAAAAGAAATATTTTTTATTTAAAAGAATAATTTTTTGAAATTAACATTCAAAAATTAATAAGAAAACTTAAAACTTAAAAAAAAAAAATAGAAAATTAAATAAATAATACGAACGTAAATAACGAGTATATAATTATAAAGTAAAACATATATTTATTATTATTATTTGATTTATTTTAAATTTTCAATACAAAATAATCGCAAAGAAGAAAATAAAGTCTTTATTATTATTTATATTATTATTATAATTCTCATATTTATTTTATTTTCTTTTTTTCTTTTTGTAATCTATATAAAAGTCTAGCAAGAATTTTATTAACAGTTTTTTCTTTTTAATTTTATATTCATTTATTTATTGTATTACTATTTTATTTATTTATTTATTTTATTTTTTTTTGTATGTCCGCTTTCATTGCTTTATTATTATTTTCTCTTTATTATACTTTTACTTATTATTGGCATAATTTTAAAAAATATTCTTCAATATCTTATTATTCATTTTATTTAATTTAAATGTACATAATAGATTTCCATATTTCCACTTTACAGAGCATTTGCTAGTCTTACATTATAGACCAAGTTTAGCAACCATTCGTAACTATCTTTTTAAAACACATTTATTTGATTGGCGAACATTTCAAAAGTAATTGCACTCAAATGCATACAGCATATTGACGAAATTCAATATTGTAAAGGTTAAAGCTGGAATCCGACTAAAGCGAGCCCCGCCTGCTCGTCTCGAACCCCTTGCTCACTGCTAATGTTAGCTGGGGCAATTTGATAATGCGCAGAGTCCACACAGTTTAATTGAGTTGGGGGCCAGATGGCATAGTGCCGAGCTGGCTAAGCGAGTGAGTGGTAGGTAGAGTGTCTTAGTGCCTTGGCCAAAAGCTGTCAGGCGAGCAAGGCTAAGGCAACGTTTGCCTGCGCCTAATTGCATTTACGCTAATCCAATAGATTAAGACGCAGCTGGGGCTCGTCGACTGTTGCCTGTTGCAACCTAGCCTGTTGACTGTTGCCTTTTGCTGTTGCCTCCACAGCTGCTGCTGCTGCTGCTGCTGCTGATGCTGTAATGCAATGCAAAACAATAACAAAATTATGCTACCAGCAGCTGACAAGCTGCCACTCGCATTGAACTTCAAAAGGAGCGAAAACTAAATGAAAATCCTGTCCGTCTTGATATTTGTCTTAACAGTTTACAGCAAAGTTTTCATTCGTTGTTTTTCTTTCTATTTTCACTCCTCTTTTTTTTTGTTGATAAATTTTTCTTCTTTTAATTTTCTCATTTAATTAGCGTCATGCATAAATTATTAAATGCACATCATCTGGGCTGACTGACTGGGCGCCCATTTTCCATTCGCATTCTCACATTTTGGCCAACTAATTATATGTTGACATGACATTTATTTGACTTGCATAAATTAGCCAATTAGTTGAGTGCCGCAAATGAAGTTGGCTTACAGTCAGGTGTGTGTAAGTGTGAGTATGTGTGTATGTGTGTGTGTTAGTCATAAGTTATACGCTCAAGTCCTAAAGTAGCTTTGACGGAGTTCTACATTCTGCGGCATAGCTAAAGTTCAAGTTTGTTTTGAATAATTTGCGCGGCTTGAGGTTAGAAGTAGATATATGTATGTATGTATGCATAAATTTGTATATACATATGTAACTATATGTACTTAGCATTCACAATCAAGCAAAGCTTTCTATTTACTATGCTTTCTTCAAGGAGTTGTGCGTATTCCACTATTCAGTTTAGTTTTAAGTTATTATTTCATTTATCTGAGCTACTTTTTTTTATTTTAAATAAAATAAAAATTAATAAATAAATATAAATGATTAAATATAATTAATTAGTTAAATGTTTTATTGCTATGGAAAATTAATCTACATATAAAATACATATAAAATACAAATTAATAAATAAATTCAATTCATTTAATAACAACATTAAGTCATTTAAATAATTTATTTAAATATTATACAAATAAGTTCCACTTCTTATTACTACTATCTAAAAATAGATCAAGTTAATAGAAATATATTCTTAATTAAATTATAGTTTGGTATTCTCTAAACACCAAACTCTTCAAGCATTTCTTAACAGGCCTACACGCCTAAGCAATACCCACTTGGCCCTCGCCCTTGCCATAGCCCATCTATTCCACTAGGCCTTTTCACATCGCCTGCTTGGCTGGCTGTCAACTGTCTGTCATGGCTTGACAAACAAGCTGGCAGTCTTTAACTGATGCGACGCCCACATACCCACGCCCACGCCCACACCCACGCCCACATCCACACACATATAAGTCGTTAGCTGGGGCGTTAGCTGGCAAGGTGGATGGCAGCAAAACATTTTGGACAGAAGTGCAACGCGGCGTATACGCAATGTAGCTGCCACGGCTGAGTGCAATAGCTAAGCGCACAGCCATGCCCACGCCCACACAATTGCCAGACGACGCTTGTCATCATTAGATTAGAGTGCAGAGCAACACACACCAACACACACACACACACTGAGACAAAAATTAAACTGTTGGGCAACTGCGTTTTGCTTGTCAGGATGTGCGTTAAATTGTAAAACAACACAAAACGATTGCTCTACTGTGGGTGTGGGTGTGGCTGGGGCGGGCTAGGGACCCCTCTCCACCTCTCTCTCTCTCTCTCTGTGTGTGTTGCTTTTGCTGTCATGCTGTGGCCGGCTTTCGTTTATTTTTGCGTATTAGACGCTGCTATTTTGTGCTTATTGTTTCCCGGCACCCAACAACAGAGCACAGAACAGAGCTGAACTGAGAGCAGACCAGTAATACCACCTGCCCCTCAGTGTCCATTCCCTTGCCGTTGCCAGTGCTCTCCTATAAATATGCCACGCCCATCGTGCGCCTTGGTGGCAATCCTCAAATTGTTAGCCCTGTTATTTTTCGGTTGTTTGGGTTCTTGGTTGTGTTCGCATTGTCAGCTCATTTGTAATTTTTGCGCAACGATTTCAAATTAAGCAACCGGAAATGAGCTGACATTTTGCCAGTGTCCAGTTGTCCTTGTTGTTGTTGTTGTTGCTGTTGCTGTTGCTGTTATTCTGGCATTGGTTTAACGACGCTTCGAGCTGCATTTAAAGCTATTGAAAAGCACATTGGCTCTGCTTACATATTGTCCATTATGACAATATTAATATTTACATTCGGCCAGCTATTGTCCTGTCATAGAAACATATCCTTATGCATATGCCAGTGTGAATGTCTCTGTCTCACTTCTCTTCTTGTCTCTTGCATTTTGTATTTTCTTGTTTATTATTGCTTCATTCCATATGTCCCACTTTTTGCGCCCCTTGCAACAATGTGTCAATATGCTTGCCATAATTATGCATCCTGCTCTCAACTTGATCCTGCAGACTTTAAGTTGTTTTCCTTATTGTTCTCAGCATTTCTTGATTGGGCATCTTCTCTCAAGTGCAGTTAAAGTCGTTTGCAAGCCAGGTTATTATTATCCATTTTGTTTATTTATTTTTGTGTCAGAGATTAGAGAATATTATAGTTGAAATTGGAGTGCCTGAAATGTAATAAAGAGCTAATATGCAGCTCAAGTGAATTGACGCACACGTACGCAAATACTTAGTTTTGTGTTTTAATCAAATAATCCAATTGCATTTAATCCAAACTCAATCATCTTCAAAGAGAAATCAATTAAAATTGAAAGCAATTTTCCGACAATTCATAAGAATTTAACTGCAATAAACACACTTCAAGGTTCTAATTGATTTAATTAAATAATCGATCAATTTAAAAGAGCAAAAATTGACTAGAAATTGCGTTTAAATATGGTTTATTTAACATAAAAAAATATTAAGCAAATATTTTAAAAACAACGACACAATAAAACATACATATATTTTATAATAATTAATTAAAAATAATTTTCTTATTAAATATAAATTATTTTCTAATTAAAGCAAACAAAAATGATTTAATTATAGTGTAATAATTAATTAAAATTTGTATATAAATAATTTAGTAAATATATTAAAAAGTAATCAAAATTTTTGTAAATTTATTTATTTTTATACATTAGTTTCGGTTTATTCCTTATTACTATAATTTTTTCGAATGCATAACTCTCAATGTAATTTGCTTCAGCATTAACATGCACTCTCGCTGTTAACTTAACAGCAGCTGCTTACACATAAAATTTCCCCAACAGATGCACAAATTCGAACTAAAAAGCTTTCGCCAGCTTACATTACACGAATCTGCCTGCTCTCACACACACTCACAAGAAGTCAGCTGTTGTGACGCTCACCAAGCAATAAGAAATGCCAGCACACACGAAACGCGAGCTGTGCGGCGGCCGACAGTGACGAGCCGTCGGGAACGGCTTTCGTTAAGTGCCGAAGCGAGCGAACATCGCTAGGCTTCGTGAGAGCAGCACGAAGAGCAGCAATGGGGCGAGACAACAGCGTTGGCAACAGCGGCCCTCTGCCGGCGACTGAGACAGGCAGAGGACGACAGCTTCCTGCTGCTGCTGCTTCAGTTACGTTGATAATGTCAAAACGTTTGGTTCGCTGTGCTGCTGCTGCTCATGCTGTTGCTGCTGTCGCCGCCGCCGATGCTGCTGCTGCTGCTGCCACCAACGACGACGTCGTCAATACGCAAGGACAACAACACGAAAATAACATCGAAACAACAACAACAGCAACAACAACAAAACAAAACGTTGCACTGCTCGCACCAGCTGCATAAATAAATAACAATTAACGAACAACAACCACAACAATTGATAAACAATGCATAAAAAATAATATATATGTATCTATATATATGTATATGTACATAGATAAAGTTTAACAGCAAAATGCAGCCCATGGCAAAGTGTCAGAAATTTTGAGAATTAATATTTCACTAGAGATTTGTGTGCCAAAAAGCGAAACTTTTTCCTGTTTTTTTCGCACACACAACTTTTGTGTGTTTTCGGAGCAAACACAGTTCTCACTGATTATTCTTTACATTTTTTGCGTTGCGCGTAAAATTATGAAAAATATGTGAAAAATGCGCTACAATAACAACAGCAACAACAACAACAATAACAACATTTGAGGCACTCACGTAGGTGAAACACGGTCCGGTCTTGCTCTCAATAACGTTCTGGCTCTGGATGCCGGTTCCCGGTCTCAAACCACAATCTCAAAGTTCAAATCCCACAACGACGTCAACGCCGTGTTTAACTCGTGTCTGCATGTGTGTGTGTGTGTGTGGGTGTGCGGACTGTGTGTGCGTGTGTATTTTTACTTGTGTAACACTGTAACGTGCTAAATTTATTAATTTATTGCCACTGACTGCAAATAAACAAAAGCAACAACAACAACAACAACTACAAAGAGCAACATAACATCTACAATTTGTTATGCCCCAAAGGTGAGCCGCAATCAGAATAAGTTTCTCTTTCTTTTTTCTCTCTCTCTCTCTCTCTCTTGCTGGAATCGTATTGAACAAAAAGTAAATGAAAGCATCAGGAAATAGTAACTGATTCGTAAATGATTCGAGCAAAACTGCACAACTTCTTGAAGTTTCCTAAGCTTCATTTACTGCTGCCTTAGTAGAACTTTTTATTTAAAGAAGAAATGAGAAAGAAATAAAAGTTTATTTGAAGTATATTTTATTCCGAGAAAGAGTTTTCGGAATTAAAAAACTTTACATCTATTATTCGAACTTGACTAAATTAATTTTTGTTTTTTATTTTATTTTTTACTTACATTTATATAATTATGTATGTATAAAAGTGAACTTTCCTAAAGTTATGGAAGTCTTATTCAAATGCAAACTTTGATCATATTCTATGTACCTAGAAAAGTCTTTTAGAATATACTCAGAAGTAAATAATAAATGAGAAAATCAGTTCAAAATTCATGTGAAAAAAATTATAAGTGTTTCACAACAACTTAAGGAAATTAATGGAGCATTTTATAAAATGTTTAATAAAATCCATTATATAGTAAATACCGATTTTATAAACTCTTTTGAAATTCTCAAACAATTTTAAAAGCACATAGTGAATCTTCTGAATTTTATAAATTATATTATTTAAATACCTTTGAATAATTATTTTGATTTAAAAGAGTAATTAAGCTAAATATCTGAATTTCTATAAATAAAACAAAAATATATAATAGTAAATAATAAATAAAATAATATATAAAAAAATAAATAATAAATAAATTTTAAAAAAAGTGAAGTTCTAAAACGTTTAATTCCAAAATAAAATCTTAAAAATAAAAAAATATTCATATGTGATTATCAAAGAGTAAAACTAATTTCAAAACTGCAAAATTGTTAAAGACTTTCCAAACTTATCAATCGATTGTGGTAAATTCAAATTTATTCCTCATAAAATAAAACAATTACTTTGCAGCTTAATACCAGCTCTTAGTGCTCTCTGTGTGTGTTCTCAGTGTGCTGAGATGAAATGCCAGAAACAGTGCGTATGAGTGATAAACAATGAGTGTGATTAATCTAAGCTGAATTAATGTGCAGTCAGAATGAGAGACCAACTTGTCGTATGCGTAATATGCAGGAAATTAATTTGATTAAGGTAGCATAAACAAATATTTAACAATTTGAAAGCATTTACTTAAGCCGGTAAAGAGAAATCAGATAATGATTATACAATTATGTGTAGATAGACATTTGTAGAGTGTTGTAAAATGAAGTAAGATGGAGAATTAATTTAGCTTAGGCTAGATATATAAATATATATTTATATAAATTTTAACTAAGACTTAATGCAATGAAAATAATAGAAATATTGTGGAAGCTATTAATTTTTTTTTAACATTTATAAGGAGGTTAAAATTACATTAACATTACATGACAACAAATCAAATTGGCAAATTATAAAATATTTCATTTATCTAAAATGCTTTGATTAATATTTATTTGTATATATATTTTAAACAACTATTTTAAATAAATTACTATTTTCTCTATTATTCAACCCTGATTACATGAAACTTTTATAAAATTCTGATGAACACTGTAATTTAATTTTTATTCATTTATATTTTTTAAAATTTATTTTCATTATTTATTTGCTAAGGAACTCTGCAATTTAACTTTTATTTAAAAAAATATATTTTCATTATAAATTTTTCAGTTTCCATATAAATTACTGTGTCGTGTGCTTCAATCAATGCTTGGATTTGTTACCCATTCCTGTGCAAGTGTCAGAAATCGTTTACAGGCCTCTTTACAGGCCGCCAGACTCTCATAGGCTATTGGAAAACAAAGGTCACCAGGTCGCAGAGGCTCACAGACGCCGTTGCCATAAATGAACTTAATTACGTTTTCATCATAATTATGACAGACAGCTGGAGTTGCACCATCGAACTCCGTAAAGCAAAAGCATTCGTTGCACACATAGTTTCCAAGCACAAAAAGAACTTAACTCTATATTATTTCAAATAATTTCAATAATTTCATATTGTAATTCACCCTTGGGCAAAGCAAACAGCAGCAACACTCTGAACATATTCAAATGGGCGACTGAGCGAGCGTAGGAGATGCCAATTTCAACTGCATAATAATCCAATTAGTTATGCTTATTAGAGAAGCTTAAATGTTTCTGTTGCAGAGAGCTTAGTACGAAGAGTTCTCTATTGAACTACAGGTGTTTCAAATCTGTTGCTATTGTGATAAATAGAAAAAATTAAACAAATAGTTAGTTGATGATTATTAATCGAAGTATGGACATTTTCTAATGCACAGAATTTGAGCAGACTTTCTGTATAATTATTTCTAATATATAAAGAGCTGCTTTATTCAAGTTTTATATATCAAACAATTCTCATGGAAGTAAAATTAATAATTATTAATTAATATTTATTCAAATTTTATTAATATTTAATTCATTAATATTTATTAACATTTTTTTACTTATCAAACAATTGTCGGGGGAATAAAATTAATATGACTACTTGATTAAAAGCATGAAGAATATTTAAATTGTGCTCTTGAGAGCTGGGGATAAGCTGAGCATCTTAAAGAAATCGGTATATACCTAAAGCAAATGGCAAGAATTTTCTCAGTTAAATGTAATAACAATTTATTTAGAAAAAATGCTCGGATGAAGCTCCTTAACAAAAAGCAATTTATAAAAATATGAGAAGAAAACAAATTTTAAATTTAAATTAAACAGGCAAAGCAAAACAAAGGCTTATAATATATATTATAATAAAGTTCGTATAAGTTTTACGCATTTAATCTACCTATATCAAATATTACTAAGTGTACTCTTTATTACTCTATTAAATTGATATTTTATAAAAATATGAAAAGAAAATAATATACAGTCGAGTCTCGATAATTCGTAATTGCAAGGGAACCGAATTTTTTACGAATTATTGAGGTTTTCGATTTAGCGTGGTACGAATTATCGAGACTTGACTGTAATATCATTTATAGTAAAGTTCAAACTAGTTTTATTTATTATTTATTTAATTGTTATTGATATATTATTACCAAATGCATTAAAACGCTAGATAAAGCACAGATTTATCTTTATTAAATTGCTCTGCTGTTAAGTTTATCTTTATTAAATTGCTCTGCTGCTAAGTTAGTTATATAGTTAACACGTTGTTTCTTTTGCAAAAAATAAAACTGCATCGATTGTAGCCCCTGACCCAGTTTAAACTGCAAAATATTCTTGTGTCCATTTGAAAAAGAAAACAAATGCGTTTACAGTTCATTTGATATACTATATATATGTGTATATATAGGTGTATATGTTTTTATATATATACATATATTTTCGTTACATATATTTATATAATTTGAATACCCGCTCTTTGTTTTCATATAGTTTTTTGCTATTATTCTTATTTTTAATTTTTTTTTTTTTTTTATTTTTTATTTGCATTTTGGGGTTAACCTGAAAACAAGAAATTTATGCTTCAACGGCATTTGGAATGGTTTTTGCTCGTTACATCTATGCTGTATATACATATATATATACTGATTTTTTCGTATATAGCGAATTCGTAGTTTACTTTGCAATATTGGCAGAGGGCTGTCAAGGCTCTTTAAAAATAAATAAAAATAAAAAAATACAGAAACAATTATGACATGATATACAAATTTATTGTACTCAAATGAAATTGTTGTCACAATATTTGTTGAACTTCACGAAGAAATCAAACGCAGCAATTTCATTCCGTCCGGATCTAATAGTACCGCCGGAAGCAGCTCCATCCCCAGCAGAAGGTGCAACTGTTAGAATAAAACGACTGATACCAGCTGCACGAGCGCCAGAGGCCGTTTGTCTCTGGATTGGAGGACTGTTCGCCGCAGCTGCACGATCCGCAGCAACAGTAGCTGCCACATGATCCGCAAGGAAAGATAGGTCCGCAGCAGCTGCCACAAAATCCACACAGACAACATGACATGCAGGGTCCGCAATTTCTACCATGTGCGTAATGTCCGCTACAGCTGCCAGTACTGGATGAGGTTGGGGAAGACATCACTAGGTATTCTTCTATATGTTTTTTCTCTTGAGAATCTTTTGGTGTCACTTCTGCTTTATTGCTTGATAACTTTTTGCTAAGTCACGCAAAAAATGTGCAGTTCTGTCAAATGCCTTTGGTGGTATTATTTAGCACCTTTCTTACTATCGATTGGCAAATCACTTGGATTTCCGATACGATATTAAGCTTTTTGCAGCTATCGAAAATTTATTGATATGACACTCGACACCAGATTAACTTGAGCTAGACTGCCGACAAACCTTAATAGCTGTCATCCGAAACCTCAGTCAGCTAGGCAACCTCAAGAGCTGCTGCATTCGCTCGGCAAACTATTAAATTTGATTTAAATTTCTATTTGCCTTGCGGTCGCCCATTTGGCTGTGTCAAGACACAACTGCCACGCCCTTAACTACTGTACCAGCCACACCAGCCCCTTCAGTGCCAACTGCAACCACACGAGTGGGTCCTGCGTGCCGCATTCAAAGGTGCCCAACTCGGTTTTTGGGCGCATGCCGCTGCGGTTGGTTGGGTCAGTGGGGCTAATGTAATTGATTGTCTGGGCTCGGCTGAGCACCACCTGAAAGTGCACTGCACGAGTGTAGTGCGAAAAAAAGAAGAAGAAGAAGAAGGAGACGAAATGTAACATAGATTGTCTAGTGGTGCTGCTGAGTGCAGATTCATGTGTGTGTGTGTGTGTGTGTGGGATTTTTGCATGCCAACTGCGTGCAGACTGCACAGTGGTTGATAAACGATTTATTGTGAGCGGATTTTTATTGCATATTAATAGCAGCACGTTTATTAAAATAAAGAAAAAAAAATAATATTATTATTATAAAAATAAAAAAATATTATATAAATAATTGTATATATAATTACAATTAATATTAAAATTATTTTATACAACACATTTGTTAAGATTTTGAAACCATTTTCTTGAGATTTATAAAAAAAAATAAATAAATAAAACATTATATTAATTTATATGTATTTATTTAAATATCTTTATATATTTATATTTTTATATTTATAAAAAAAAATAAATAAATAAAACATTAAATTAATTTGTATGTATTTATTTAAATATCTTTATATATATATATTTTTAAATAAATATATTTATTGAAGAAATTCTTTAAATTAAATTTATTTTTATATATTTAAAAAACTGATAAATTGATTTTTATTTATTTATTTTTTTTTAAGAACGTCAAAAAATATATAATTATTTGTCTGATTTTAAAAAGTTAAATAAAAAATACATATTTGTATGTAAGCTTAAAAATCATTTAAATTAATATAAATCATTCAATTAAAAGAAATATATATCGTATCAGTACGATATTATTTGTTTAAGTTGCAATATGATTTCTTGATGCAACAGTGTTGAGAAACGCTGGCAGTTCGTGTTAATCGATTGATTTAGTATTGTAGTGACAGTTGAATGATGTATCGTCACTAGGAGAGAGACAGCTATAGCTGTTGCTAAACGTGGTCACGGGTGTCTCTTAGTTAGAGCGAGACGGCTAGTGATGCCCTTTGCACAGGGTCGCTACGCTTTCGATGAACAAGAATATGCGACCAGAATAAGTAAGAAAAATTACACTTAGCGCACTTTTCTTGAGCCAATCAACATTAAATAATCCACAAATTTATGCTCAATTTTCTATAAATACAACCACTGTGCGTGTGCCTGTAGCTGTTGGATTAATTTCACTTTAGCTGCCACTGTTTTTAGCATATTTTTCCGTATTTTTTCTTCTTCTCTGCTCGTGCGCTATGTGCGAGATTTTCGTGGATTTCAACAGGACTTGGCAAGATTTACGAAATGGTCTGTCCTGGCCTGTCCTAGCCTGTCCTGCTTCAGTGCTCAGTGCTCGGCCGGGCCGGCCTGCTCTCGACCTGTCGCTGAGATTTCAATTGTCCAAGTTGGCGGCGCTGGACATGTCAACAGCTGTCAGTCGGAGTTACGCTGCCGGCAACGACAACGAGCTCTGTCTATGAGAATGGATGCTCATTCGTATTCCCCATTCGGTGCGGGCAACACCAAAAACCTTAGCTAAACTCAAATTTTTCTTTTTTCGGCATACGCTTTAGCTCCATGTTCGTTAGCTTCTCCAAAGAAAATTAACAAAAAAGAACTTTAACTGTTAAGTTTCCCAGCAGACTCCGGCAATTACAGCAAAATGTGCGGCGGCTGGGCGTGTGCTTCATATGCGATTGCCTGCAACACTCATCGTTTGTCCAATGTGCGGTATACGGGTCGCTGTTTTGCGCCCACGCCCTGCGGCATCTGTGACAATTGCTCCGCATGCGGCTGTGGCGGCGGCTGTTGCGGTGGCGGTTGCTGCGGTGGTTGCGGCTGGTAACAAATGTAGAAAGAAGCTAACGCCAGAACTAACATGGACGGGCCATGAGCCGCCAGCTGATAACTGGGTAAGATGATCAACTCTTTCTCAAAGAGAATTCTATAAATACAATGCCCACTTAGATGCTGTTAAAGATTTGATTGAAGCTGGCCTTGAATTCTTTGGAATATGATTCAAGTCGATAATATGTTGTCAGGCCTACAAAATTAAGCAGTCTGGTCTTGTGTTGTGGGCAGAGCACTCGCTACCAAATTTTTAGGTTTCAAGAGTAAGCATATTTATAAATATAAATACATATATATGTATGTGTATTTCTTCACATTCATGTCGCTTTCCTTTGCTCAGCTAAAACGAAAATCTATTGACACCAGGATGTGTGGCGGCTGGGCTTGTGCCTCGTACTGTCTGGCATGTAATAATCCGCCTTTGTCCACTTTACGGTTTACGGGCCGTGATTTTATACCCACACCGTGTGGCCCGCACGACAAATGCTATGCCAAGGACACCAGCTGCAGTCGAGGCAATTGCATGCGTCATCAGAAGATCACAATTGAGATGACGCCATGCATGGACCTGGCCGCATTAGCTAAATCGAAATCCGAAAACTTTCAGCATGCCAAGGAAAATTGGCAAATGGTGTACGATAAAGTGAAGTGTACGCCGGAATTAGCTGCTAAAAAGGATTGATCAAGCACACACACACACACGCCACACATCCTCAGCAATATAAACAATAGATTTTCATGTTTTATTATCGAATATAAGTAAAACATTTTAAAAACATGCGCGTTTCACTTGAAGAGGTGAACCGTGGGGTCTGAGCTGAAGTAGTTAACGAAGCCATTTAATATTTATTTATTTGACCTCTATAATGTGCTGAAGCTCTACTTTGGGTATTCTAGGAAAAAAGAGGTTTCTATGCAGCTCCATCTATATATAATGCTAAATCTCTCCTTTCGAGATTTCCAGGAAAAAAATTATTTCTGCATTTAAAAGCATTTCTTATAAATATATTGAAGTTCTTAAAACGACTTTTGAATTTGCCTAGCATTTTTTTTTTTTTATTTTTTATTTGTATATATTTTTAATTTTATTTAATTATAAATAGCACAATTCTTAAAAATAAATGCTCCCAGCTGCAAATGTATTTCTATTTAATTTCTTGTTTATTATATTTTTTTCAATGCAAATGAATTTATATATTAAACAAAACTTTCATTGTCTATAATGAAATTCTGTACCGCAAATTCCGTTCTGCACACATTAAAAAATATAAGCGAATTATTATTATAATTTTCTTCTATTTATTGACGAAACATTGAACTTGTTAAAGTTTTACAATTTGCCAAAAACTTGTTACAAACTTCCGTCGCCTTCTCACGCAAGCACAGGCAATAATTTGATGTGATCGATTCATTCGATTCGGGGTTAGATGGGGCCCACCAGAAGGGTATTAGTAGAATGGTCCAAAACAGCCACATTCACCGCAACAGCAGCATCTATTGGGCGGACAAGTCCAGGGACCACACGGCGGGCAAGGGCCGCAACAGCAATTATTGTAGTTCATGGCTGGCAGAGCTGGACCAACCGGGCCATAGGCCAGAGCATAAGAAACGCTTCCACAGGGACCACAGCACATCTTCCTTCAATAGAATATTCAACTGAAACTGTATTCAAGAAACAATTAAAGTATATTTGTATATATAAGGCCGGAAAAACAAAAACTTTGCCGCTTCGACCTACCCGAATAAAATTGCTTGCGTGAGCAAAACGACCGAAATTTTTGTTTCGGATCGAAAAAGTTTTTCGATGGTGCTGTTAAGGCGAGAGACGAAAATGGAATAGCTTATGGAGCTAGCACATAGCTCAATCTCACATTCCTATATGGAGTTTCAATTCAATGCCAACCTGATTTGTGCTTAGCACTGACTAAAAAAAAAAACACTCTGAGAGCAAACTGCAACGAAATATCGATCAAAAGTTTCACATGTCGAAGACCTTTCTTTTTTCGTTTTTTGCACAAATTTCACACATCAATGATTTAACACCGAGACAAGCGACAAATAAAAAAAAAATAGAGGAAAAAAGTGGGTAAAAAACATGACAGCAACGAAATGTGGTAAAGTGTTGGCAGCTGAAATACCCTCTGGAAAATAAATAGAATTTTTCTTAGTGAGAAACTAACTTACTTACATATGTATTTAAGAAATATTTTATAATAATGATAATTAAATAATTATTTTATTTTATTTTATTTATTAATTCATTTTCTTATAAGGTAGAAGATAGAACATTATTGCAATATTAAATTTAAAAAAATTATATTTAATTTAAATTTAACAAAATTTAATTGCGTTATTTATTATATATTAATATGATTTATTATGAATATTGTTGTAAAAATAAAAATAGTCTCTAGTTCCACTTTTCATATTAGATTTATTGCAATATTAATTTTAAAAATTATATTTAATTTCAATTTTAAAAAATTTTAATTCAATTATTTATTATATATTTTTATTTTTTAATATGCTTTATATTGTAAAAATGTAAATAGTCTCTAGTTACACTTTTCATTTCAGATTTATTTAATATTTAGTGCTAATAGTTCTTTAAATCTATATATTACAAAACCACTCGAGTAATTTTTATATTCTCTATAAATATTTTATTTTTTACTTATTACATTCCCAAGCTAAAATGCCCTTTGTTTGGTATAGTGCATAAAAATTGAATTTCTCTAAACGAGAAAATGGCGCAACAGTTTCAACCCATGGCAAAAATAAGAAATCATTGAAACATGTCTGCGCAAAATAAAAGCAAGTGAAAAATAAAAAAAAAAAGGCAAAGGCGAGCTCTATAAAATGCCAGAGCAAAGTGGATGGCAAAAGGATTTCGCTTACCGTGCGCCTGCAGCTTAGTGAGCCACAGGACCTCGCCTTGAGGCGTCTCTAAAACTGGCTGAAACTGGGGCAAACTCGAAGTCAACTCACACAGTTGGCTGCCATGAAAGTCTATTAGACTCAACGAAGCAACCTTAACGTCATTTCAGCTCGATGGGAGTTAATGTCTGTGTGTGTGCGTGGACTAGCTACCTAAGTTGACTGTGTGTGAGTGTGCGTGTATGTCTGTGTGGGTATGTTGTGATTCACAAAAGCTGACAAGCTCATCGATGCCTGAACATTAGCTAAACATAAATTACACAGATGACTGCACAACAATTGAGGCGTTTATTATAATGTGTGTTCACACTTGAAGCTTTCCGTTGCGGAGCATAGGTAAATTAAGAGCGTGAAGGGTATGTGAAGAAAAGAAGGGAAAGGGAAAGTGCTACCCCTAAAAATTGTAGACTACAGATAAAAAAGAATATTTTACTCAAAGAAAACAATATGTCTGGGTGTATAGATAAGGTAAGGGCACGTTTAAGTGGAAGAATAAGAATAATTGCCATGTGGAGGAGCAGGGCTTTGAAGGCTGTTAATGTGGGTGTAAGAAAGTATATTGAAAACAGAAAAGTAGAAAGTATATTGAAAACAGAAAAGTAGAAAGTATATTGAAAACAGAAAAGTAGAAAGTATATTGAAAACAGAAAAATCGTCTTTTATTTCGAGGAACTAGTAGAAGTAAGAAGGTATATTGAAAATAGAACAGAGCTCAAGTTTTTTTTCGAGGAATTGGTAGAAGTATTTAAATATCAAAGTAGTTATATGAATTTAATGAACATGCATTTATTTACAAATTAATTTAATTATATGAATTTATTGCTGTATTATTTTTGATCTAGAAATGGCTTAAATATAAAAAAAAAATATATATATGTATATAATATTTTATAAAATAATATACTTTAAATACTTAACATTAATTTTAATGAATTTCAAGCAATGTTATTGTAAGAATTCTAACTATCCCAATAATAATATTTCAATAATATAATATTTCAAGAGAGTTTTATATAGTAGAGATATCAGTCGTGCTTCTTTACTCTTCATTCCTTATGTTCATTAATAATAATACAAAATATAATATATAAACTAATATATAAACTAATAATAAATATATTTAAACTAATAATAATAATATACTAATACAAAGCTTGACCTCAATAGTTGTCAATTTTCATCAATAATAATTTTTTTAACAAAATATAAATTAAATTTATTAGATACTTTTGCTCAATTTTAAAGCATTTTCAAACCTTAATAAATTAAATTTATTACTTACTTTTTCTCAATTTTTAAACCTTACTAAATGTAATACCTTATTTCTAAATTTCTTTGAATTAAATCTTTTATTTTTTTTATCTTTTCCAAAACTTAATAAACGTGATGTCCACTTAGCAAACTATTGTAAAACTTATTTAGCAATTGCACAGAATCGAATCAAGCTCAACTGCATTTGTACGCGCTTGAGCTCGCTCTACCTCGCTTATTTTCTCTCTCTCTCTCTCTCCTACTCTCACTTTTTCTTTTTTGTTTCGCTGCCTGTAGAAAAATGGTTGCCCACTTAAGATAATCTCATTGGTGGCATGCCAAAAAGTTTGCGGCGCGCCGACTGAAAACACACACACACACATATATATATATACAATATAAAAATGTCACCAAAGCAAACAAAAGGCAACAAAAAAAGAAGTCAAATAAAAAAAAATATTATAAGACACACAAAAAGGTAAATAATACAGCAACAACAACAACAACTACTGCTGCTACTCTAAAAGAAAAAGGTATTTCATTTTAAATCAAATAGATGTACAAAAATTTGAGCACAACTTTTTGCTCCTTTTGGCCGTGTCCTTCAGAAGTGGCCACAGAATTCCGCAGCAGTAGCCGCAGCATTTTTGGACACTTCATTTCATAGCTGAAACATATTGAGCCACTGGCAGTTGAGTGTGCGCCAAGAGATAAGCGCAATTATATGGATTCAAGTGGATACGACTGACACACACACACACACACACACACACGCACACATACAGCTGTATAAATTAGGTAAAAATGGTAACTTATGTGACGTTTTGGCTTCATCGAGACAAATGATTGGGCCAAAGCTCACTGTCTGTGTGTTGATGTGTGTGTGTGTGTGTGTGTGTATAGAGTCGAGCAGTTAAAATCTATATATATATATATATATATTACATATATATAGCAGCCTATTGAAAAGGTATCCTTCTCAAATGCCTCTGAACTTTGTGCCATGTCACATTTGTCTTCAAGTGCTCGTTATGGGCAATTTTTTTTTTGGCTTTGACTTTTGTTTTCTGACCGCATGCTGTGTATGTGTGTGTGTGTGTGTGTGTGTGTGGGCGTAGTTTGTTGTGTACGCTGCCTCAGATTCAAGTGCTCTTTGAGTTAGCCAGCGGCCATGTCAAGCAAATTATAGCCAAGAAGTGAAACGTTTGCAAGTGCCCATTGAAAATGAGACACTCAAGCGCTCAATATTGTGGCCAAACTGTTACAGAGGACGGACTCTTGGACTGTGACTGGATTAAGAAATTTAGAGAGCAAAATCGCAAAAAAAAAAAAAAAAAAAAAAGGAACAACCAAAGAAAGAAAACGAAGGTAATAGAACGAAACACGCGCCGCTTTTATTAAGCGAATGTCTTAAGCATTTGGAGTACATAAAAAAAAATAAAATAAAATAAATATAAATAAAAAATAATAAAAACTGCAGTGGGAAAATCTGTTCAAATATTTTTAACTGACATATATTTATGTATATCATATGAAAATAAAAGTAAACTACTTTGGTCCTTCCACAAATATTTAATTATTTACCATAATGCATGCTATATAAATTTTAATTAAATATTTTAATATATATATTTATAATAAATTTTAATATATTTTAATATTTAAATAAAAATAACAATAATTTTATGAGCAGTTGCAGCAAAATTCGTAATTATTTATTAAAATCTTATTTTATTATGGAGTAAGGTATCCAACGCGGTATGCTAATAAGCAATCTGGCATTACTGTCAAAAGACATAAGGCTGCCAGATGGGTCAGTTGAATATCGACAGCACTGTATTAGACTATGCCTAAATTATTTATATTTATTATTATTATTTTATTTTTTTTTCGATATAACAATTTTTAAAAAATCTTTTTTTTTTTAAATAAAATTTATATATATATATTTTTTAAAATAAAATTTTTATATATATTTTTTGTAATTTTGCTCACATTCACATATTTAAAGCATCAATCTCAAAGAGCACTCAGAGTTGCATATGTCTATCCATAATCCTTTGCTCCAGTCAAATCTAGCTCATATTAGCTCAAGCGCTTTTCATTATTATTATATTTTATTTTATATATTTTCGTTTATTTTATTATTTTATTTTATTTTCTTTTATTTTATTTTTTTATTTTATTTTTGTTTATTTTCTTCTATTTTCTTTTGTTTTATTTTTACTCTATTTTCCATTATTATTTTCAGCACTTTGTGATTTATCAGACCATTCTGAAATTTGTGTGGTACAATATTATTTTTATTTTTTTATTTTATATTTATTTTTCCTTTACAATATTTTCCATGCTGCACATTGACGTTGTCTGTCTGTCTTCTTCTTCTGCCATGCAAATCACATGTATAGCATTCCCTTTCGATGTTTTTTTTTTTTCTTTTTCATACAATATATTCGAGGCACAGAAATATTATTCGTTTATTTGCACAGCCTTCGCCTTGTCAGCGTCTTTAGCTGTTTGTTGCTGTTGTCGTCTGCTTGGCACCGGCGTCGGCTGTCCGCCCCGCCTCGCCCCGCTCAGCTGCCGTTCACCATTTGCTACTTGGTTAGTTCGTCTAGATTCCGTTTGGTTTTCGGGGTCTTTTTTTTCTTTTTGTGCGTTTGCCAGACGCGCCACGCTTCTCGCTTCTGCCCTTTGTGCGTGGGTGCGTATGAGTGATATTTTTTTTCTATCGTTTTTTTTTCTCTCTTTTTTTTCCTTTTTGCTGGCAAACATAAAACATCAAATGTAAATTGAAAGTCGTTCGTGTGTGAAACTGAATGTGTCATCAGTTGAAGCGTTTATCATTTTTTACAGCTCTTGACTTGGGCTCGCTTTAAGAAGTTCCCATTTTTCTCTTGAGCTGCCTTTAAAAAAAAAAAAAAAAGAAGAAATGAGAGAAAGGCGTTGGGCGTATCTAAGCTGTTTGCTGTGCTGCTCTTGCTCAGGCATTGACTGTGCAATGCTTTGTAAAATCTTTTATTTCCGCACAAGCCTCCGCATTCACATGTGGCAGCAGGAGCAGGAGCAGGAGCCGGAGCAGCAGGAGTCGTAGCTTTCTTTTGCTGTTTGAGTTTGGAGTTTTCTTGCTGCCATGTAAATATGAATCCAAAGTACTTGAGCGTAAACAACAGCGAAATTTCAAGATTCTCATATGGCTCATTGAAATTGTAAACAAAAGTCCAAAAAAGCGAAAGTTGACTACAGAAATTGGCAAATAGCTGTAAACAAATAGCAAAATGTTGAGAACGGCTTTGAAGAACTTGCATAAATGAAACTCTTGTATAAAAATTAATTTATGCATGCAGAGCATAGCGAGTGCTTAATTAATTTAGCTAATATTTGCTTATTTCCATGGAATATTTTTAAGTAAAAATTTATTTCAAATTTTTAATCGCTTTTATCAAAATTCAAATGCATTTCGAATTTATAATCATTTAATATTTCAGCTTAAAACTAAACGCATTTATGCTTTTGAATTTATTTTTGTCAAAAATGTAAAATATCAAATATGATATTTAAATGGCTTCTCTATATTGTCATTTACTAATTAGACTGTGCGCCGGCAATAAACTAATTTTGCCGAATTTCATTAATTTGCAACATAAACAAACGCAAATGCAACACAATGACAGTTTGATAGTTGAGAACTGACAAGCATATGCTATATATGTATAGGTATAGGTATATGTATATATTTATATAAATATGTACGTGTGTCTGGCAATTCGTTGTTGTTTTTATTTTTGTCCAGTGCTTACAAATTATTTACAAATTAATTGAAAATTACGCAATTAACAGACGTTCGCTGTGTCTGCCACTCTCTCTCTCTCCCTCTAACACCCACTCAGCTTCTGCCTCAGTCTCACTCTTCTTCTCTCTCTCTCTCTCTCTCTCTCTAACATCCACTCAGCTTCCGCCTCACTCTCGTTCACTCTCACTCTCTCACACACCTACTCAACTTCTACCTCACACACTCTCTCTCTCTCTCTCTCTCTCTCTCTCTCACACACTCTTTCAATATTTGTTTGTGCTGCAAATGTCAAACTTAAATGCAAACAATAGCAGAAATGCTAAAATACATTGCAGCTGTCAACTGCAGCAGTAAAAGCTGCAGCTACAGTGCCTGCAAAAACAGCTGCCAGCTGTGGTTAACTCCTGTTTCAGTTGTTGTTGTTGTTGCCGTGGCACTAACTTCATGTCAATCCTTTGCGGCTTTGCCAGTCGTTTAATTTGAATTTTCAATGTTACTTTTACGTTTGTTGTTTAGCACATGGCACGCCCACACGCCCATACGCCCACTCATTTTCCACTTATTTACAATTACCACATTTTATTATCCCCACTTGCATCCACACACCGCCAACCCCTCCCCCTTCTCACTCAGCGTCATTTACATTTTGCCATTTTATTTACACTCCTGTTTATATTTGTCACACTTTTGTCTTTCGTTTTGCCCCTCCCCATTTTTAACTGCATTTTTGTGTATTTGTCAAGGCCCTGAACCTCTAACCACAATGTTCGCCCCCTCTCTCTCTCTCTCTAGCGTTCAGTCTCCTGCTGCCCTGCAAGTAGATTTTGATTGTATTTTTGTTGATTTTGTTGCAATTTTAATTACTTTAATGAAAGTTTTAATTGCAAAATAGCAAAAACGCAGCGCGTGAAAGAGAGAGCGCCTGAAGAGAGCGAAAGAGAACGCGTTCAGGTTCGTAATGAGATTCTGTGGTCTAAGAAAGGTTGGCAGCTCCGACAGTTACGACAAGGACAGCGACAACGCCAACGACAGCGACAACTAACTCGAACAGCACTGAAAAATACCGAAACATGCCACGCACACAAAATCCCTTCTGTATTCTAAATTGTTAATGAAAGGTATTTCAAGAAAAATGCAATTGATTGATAGAGAAATCTGTGTAAAGTCGTTCGTCGGCTAAGAAAAGCCTAAGAAAGTTGGAGTGAAATTTGAAATGATTTAAATTAAAAGTCTATAAAGAGAGAGTAAGACAATAAATAAGTAGTTTAAAGGAGTGAGAGTGATAGAGAGAGTGAGGGAGTGAGAGAGAGAGAGAGAGAGAGAGAACTCTAAATATGCAAGCATCTTTTAATAAATATTTTAATATTTATATACTTAAATATATAAGAGTTAAAATATTATATTAGACTCATATAAAATTCCTTTGAATAAATATATTTCTTTAAAAAATAAAATAAAATAAAATAAAAATAAAATAAAATAAAAATAAAAATAAAAATAAAATTAAAATTAAAATTAAAATAAAATTAAAATAAAAATAAAATAAAATAAAAATAAAATTAAAATAAAATAAAAATAAAATAAAAATAAAATACAAATAAAATACAAACAAAATAAAAATAAAATTAAAATTAAAATAAAGTTAAATAAAAATACAAATAAAATAAAAATTAAAATTAAATTAAATTAAAATTACTATTAAAAAAACTTAGAAAAAAAAAATGAAAACAAAAATGAAATTTAAAAAAATTTTAATAATAATAAAATTTAAAAAAAAAGTAGTTCAAGCGAAACAAATATACATATACTCTAATATGCTTCACTTTCATTGAACGCATTTAATATGCAGCTTGGCCTAGTCCATCATACTAAAGGAAATGCAAATTGAATCTATTTGGTATACATCGATGGCAATTTCACTCGGAATGCTTTGAAATGTGCATATGAAATAAGCTGGCTAAAAAGCTTAATTCAAATGTTATCCAAATCAATTTTCAAACATATTTGCTATAAATAAAATCCCTCACGTTCAGTCTGATACAGTTGAATGTTCACTCAATATAACATATGCACACATGTAATTGCTGTTAGAGTGCGTCAACCCAATGGTGAGGCTGGGGATGGGGGACGTGGGATGGTGGCTTAGGACACAACAACATCAAAAACATTTCACCCAAAGCTTGACCCATAAAGTCAAGCAAGCAAATCAGAACAGAAAAAAAAAAAACGAAGTAAATAAATAAATAAAAAAGCAACATAGGAAATTGTGGAAAAAAACGCATGTCATACATGTCGTACTATCGTTGTCTCTACAAACAGATAGAGAGAGAGAGAGAGAGCGGGAGAGAGAGAGAGAGCGGCAGTGAGAGAGAAATCGTTTAAATAAAATATGCACACAATTGTGAGACCGCAAGGCACTGGGAAATGAAATAAGTGAGCCGTGGCAACCAGGCAAAGAAATAAATACAAACTCACGGATATAAAAACCAAAAAACCCCAAACAACAACAACAACAACACCGCCAAACAGCATCAACTGCAAAGTCAATGAACTGCAACAGATAGATGCAAGATACAACAACAACAAAAAAAGACGAAGACCAAAAAAACCATAAACAACAACTACTACAAAATATATCTTTGAGCTGCTGATGCTAGCCCCTGCACCCGCCCCGGCTGCTGCTGAAGTTTTGTGTGACTTTGATGACGTCGTTTTGAGTGTTGTTCAGCACTCAGTTGTGCACTGAGCTTTCATTTTGTTATTTATTTGCATAAATAAAAGAAAATATAGATTTGTTTATGTGTATGTGTGTGTGTGTGTGTGATATGACAGCGGAAATGCACTGAATATGCGATAAGAGCAGCGAAATGAAACGAAAAAGATGTGCAATGCATTCAAGTCTAACAGAGATTACGCATACGCAGTGTTGCACGGCGATTGATAGGCATAACTGGTGGAGCTGGCGGGTGAGGGGGGCAGTTCTTGTTAGCAATCATGTTGCAGCTGCTGCAATTTGCAATAAATTATGCAATTCAATGTTGTTTCTGATTTGTTTTTTTATTTTCATTTAAATAAACATTACATGATTTGATACACGAGTTGTTGTTAAATCAATTTTGTGTGTTTGGAATATTGTTAAGAATTTTCATTTCCTTTTTCTGCATATGGGAGTATTTTACCAAGCTTTTAAATTAAATTAAATATATGTTAAATGTTAAATATTTTTTAAATTTTGATGAATTCTAATAAATTTTAAATAAATATATGCTAAGTTAATTTTTTTATTTAAATTGTATTTTACTTATTTTTTTAAAACATTAATGGTTAAATATTAAAAAGTTTTAACTCTTTTTTTTTTTTTTTTTGTATGTATTATAATTTTTTGTATCTACTTTTATTCATTTATTTTTTTTTTTAATAAATAAATATATTAATATATTAATATAAAATCACATGAAAAGCTAGGTTTTAAAAAGATTAAAATTCTAATATTTATGGTTTCACTAATAATTTTTTTTTTTATTTATTACATGGTATTTTTATCTACTTTTATTTAGTTATTTTATTATTATTTTTGTTTTTATTTTTATTTATTTATTTTATTTAATCAATGCATAAATATGTAAATTAATTATTACACATATAAGAAAATAATTATCTAGTTTCATTATTATTATTTTTTTTTTATGCCTGCAGTTAAATTAAAAAATTCAAAACAATTTCGCTGATACAATCATTGAATTCCTTAGCAATTCGTAATTGTATTGCTTAATCTCTTTCTTCGTTTCTTTTATTTGCCAGCTCTTATTTAGGACTTTTTTTTTTGTGCAGTTCTTTGTTTGTAGTTTGTCTCGGCACTTAACTGGGTTCATGTTGGGCGGCTCGTTAAATGCATGCGCCGTCGACTTTGGCCATAAAGCGCATTAATGCCGCTCGCATACTTTGCAACTGGCTTCGACACAAAAGGACGAAGCGCAGCGCGTGTTGAAAGCAGAGTACGAAAGAAAGAATGAAAAAAAAAAAAATAATTGTTCATTTGCTGTAAAAAAAATAAGGCTCGAAATGTAACGAAATTAAAATACACTCACTGAAATTATTTATATATTGATATATATATTTTTTAAAATTCTTTTTGACTGATATACAGAAATCTGAGCTATATGAGTTTAACTTTTATTATCCCTACTAGAAGCCTATAGCTAACTGCTAACAAACGGTATGTTATAGCTGTTAATACCCTTTGGCGGTGAGTGCAAAAGAAATATGCGGAAAACTGCATTTTTGGCAACAAGCTTTTAATTGCACTTTGTATGTGCTCATTACCTTAAATTGAGAGCGAGGCAGACGGCGACAGCGACAGCGACTGTCTCTTTTTCGCATTGGCAGCCATTTTAATGCGAAACTTGGCCGGCCCAAGCCAGAAAAAAAATAAAATAAATAAATAAGAAATTCAGCATTTAATGCATAAAAAAGTCAATGCAAGAAAAGAACAACAAACAAGGAAAGAGTTGAAAGCAAAAGCGAGAGATAGAGTAAAGAGTTCAAATGGCTCACATGCATGTGTGTGTGTGTGTGTGTATGTGTGTGTGTCTCTCTCAGGTTTTGTTGTAATTGCGAATGGAAAATTGTTGAAATGGGCATGAGGATGAATGAAAATGATATTGCCAAAAGCGTTTCGGAAAACTTTTTAACGACAAAAACAAGCCGAGCAAAGGGGGAAGCCTGGTAGGATGTGGCACAAAAACAAACACAAACACACACACATATATAGCCATATGTGTGTCTGTGTGTTTATTGCTCTTATTTAAATGTGTAAAGTCTGACAAAAATAATTAAAGTGTAGATTGAAATTTGTTTTTTTTTTTTTTGTTCCTTGTTCTTTTGCAAAAGACAATTAGGAAATGATACTTAAGCAAGTGAGAGAGAGAGAGAGAGAGAGAGAGAGCGAGAGGCTATGCATGTGGGCTGCAGATATGCGTAATTTCAATTAATTGCTAGCATAGGGTCTACCCCTAATAGCAACTGTCATTTGCAGCTATTTTTTTTTCTGCTATTTCTGTAATTTTCATTTTTTTCTTTTTTTTAAGTTTCCTTTGCGCTTTTTCTCTTTTGTGTACCTTTGTTGGCCGCTGGCTGTTAATACTATTATATTTTCATTTGCACGCGGATTAGCGTTGAAATGGAATCGAATTGGGATGCCTGTATGTGTGTGTGTGTGAGTGTGTGAGAGTGTGTTTGAGTGTGTGTGTGGACTGCATGTGTGCATTTGCTTTTGGAGTGATTTTTAATTAAAGTGCTGCGTTAATTGCATTAATCTCAGTGTTTACTTGGGCATTAGGTTCAGCAAAGATAGCTAAAAGAAGGAAGAGAGAGAGAGAGGGAGAGAGAGAGAGAGAGAGAGAGATTGAAAAGTGGACCGAAGCATCGTAAATCTGAGCATATAGAATCACGGCAGCATCAATTCAATGAAAACAAAAATGAATGAAGCATTTTTGATATTAATTCGATGATTCGATACTTTTTTCAATAAATTAATAACAAAATTGCAGCAGACTCCCACAGCTGCTTAGCCAGTGGTTCTTATTAACTTTAATTTGGTGTAGTCGAAAAATAAGCTTACAGTTCTAAATTAAAACAAAAAAAAATAAATAAATAAAAAATAAATAAATATATATTTAATTAAATAAATAAATAAAAAAATATATATAATTAAATTAATAAATAAATAAATAAATAAATAAATAAATAAATAAATAAATAAATAAATAAATAAATAAATAAATAAATAAATAAATAAATAAATAAATAAATAAATAAATACAAAAATAAATAAATAAATACATAAATAAATAAATAAATAAATAAATAAATAAATAAATAAATAAATAAATAAATACATAAATAAATAAATAAATACATAAATAAAAATAAATAAATTAATTAATTAATTAATTAATTAATAAACACATACATAAATAAATAATATAAATAATTAATACGCAGCTTAATCATTGCAAATAAATAAGCTGCTTGTATATTTATTTTTATTTGAATTTAACTACTCTATAAAAAATGCATTAAATTTTACTAGACTCAACAATTTCCGAAAAAAAGAAAGAAAAAAAAACTTAACCCATGCTTAACCTCTTTATAATTGCAGTTGGTTTCGCTGACTCGATATTAAATCGGAAATATAGACAGCCAGACAACGTTGGCCCACAAAGTGGCTCAAATACAATTGACATTTATTGGCCAATATATATTTATAAGGCGTACGCCCAAAGGAAGCGCCCGCCGCTACGCCAGACACAATACAGAGCGCAACTGAAAGAACTATAAAAAAAAATATATATACAAATACATTCATATATATATAACTGTGAAAGCAAAACTAGGTTTATTGTATGGCGATGATGTTGTCAATGCTGCATAAGAACTGGCAGCAGGCTCGCATGCAAATGCTAAGCAGAAGGACGAACAGGACAACAGCCAGCACAATGCCATCATCCTGTGGGCAACGTGGGCGTGCTCAGATAACAACAACAACAACAACAACAACAACCACAACAACAGCAACAACAACAGCAGGCACCAGCTGCATATGCTGGCTGGCTCTGCTGCTGCTCTTGATGTTCGTGCCGGGTAAGTGAATGACAAAAAAAAATATATATATAAAATAAATAAAAAGAAAATAAAGAGAAATCGAAAATAGAATAAAAAGCCCAAAAAAAAAATCGAGTTTAATTTCGTAGAAGATTTTCGCAAAGTCCGGCTAAAACTTTTTGACGAAATATTTACAAAACTTGCCAAGAGACGATGAAAAAATATAAATATAAATTAATATATATATATAGATGAAAAATTAATGACAGCAGAGTCGGGCAGAGCTGGGCAGAGCTTGACAGAGACCGGCGATAATTAATTTTTAAGCTGCACAAAATGAAGCGCGGACAAGTGACAAGTAAAAGATACAGAATGAACGCAATCACTGTGGGTCGGGCGGGCGGCTGGAGGGGTCGGCAAAATCAATCGTTCGTAAAATAAACAAATCTTATTTTTCCGCAAACATTATTTCTCATCAGTAGCAAGTAAAAACAGCAACAACAACAACAACAACAACAACAGCAACAATAATCAACGAATTGAGCGATGACAACAAAATTTTTCATAAATGCGCGCATTCATCTGCATAAAACATTGGAGAGCAGCTCGAGGGCTAGCTCAGCTTAGCGGGGCAAAGAGTGGGCTAGAGAGAGAGAGAGAGGGAGATAGAGCACAGAGAGAGAGAGAGAGAGAAGACACAGTGAGGCTATATAGCACAATAATAATTTACGAGGGCTGTCACATAAATTAAGCATGCAAAAAGAAAGTTTTCGATAGAATTTACATACATAATATATTGTAGTAAAACAATAACAACATACATAATTTTTTTAAATATATATAAAATAATAAATATAATATATATGTAAATAAAAAAATATATAAATAAAAATAGAATTAAATAAAAATAAAAATGAAAAAAATAAAAAAATAATAATAATAATAATAAAATGTATAAGTAAAATTAAAAAAAATAAATAAAAATAATAATAATTAGAATACTATATCACTATGAAAATATAACAAATTATAAACTAATTTATAAACGAACAAAAAATGTGTATAATGCACTGTTAAAGCGTTAAATAAAACAACTCCACATTTGAAGAATTCATGATCGAATCTAAACTCTTTATTGCTTAAAATCCTAGCTCTTATATGCCTAAATGCCTATACCTACTTCCAGTCACTGGAAAGGTGCAACTAAAGGATGACACATTTATTACTTAATGTTCATGCTTGAACAACAACATCAAAAACATAAAAAATTATTAAATTTCTAATATATTAAATTTATAATATAAAAAAATAATAATATTTTATATCAAATTAAATGAGAGTTGTTGCAGAGATCTGTAAATATTTAAACAAAAAATATAACAATTAATATTTAATATTAAATTAAATTATTTAGCATATTATGTGCTATTAAAAAAAAATAACATAAAAAAATAAATATATAAAATATAAATATATATCAAATTAAATGAGAGTTGTTGCATATTCCAATATATAATTAAACAAAAAATATAAAAATAAATATTTTATATTAAATTAAATGAGAGTTGTTGCATAGATCTGTAAATATTTAAACAAAAAATATAAAAAATAAATATTTTATATCAAATTAAATAAGAGTTGTTGCATAGATCTATAAATAATTATTTAGCATATTCAGTGCAACTAAAAGGAATAGCCAAGATCTCCCCAAAATTGATTACAGTGACAGAAATTCAATATAAATATAGACCATGCTGCTTATCTACTCACTATTTATATATTAATATCTACTCTTTCCCTTCCCTTCGTTCCCTTCTAAAAGCAATAAAATACAGTCTAACACATTCTCAAATTTCTATCTTAAAAAAAAGAAGAAGAAAAACAATTGTTAATTGCATCCATCACAATTCGAGCTATTAACAGCGCAATTTTCTATACAGTTTTCTCCCCCTTTCCTTTGTTGTCTTTGGTTAACCCTCGCGCCCTAATAACAATAAATGCGAAATAGCATAGCAGCCCATTGCGTTTGGCTCAGAGCACTCGATGAAAACCCCAAAAATGATGATGTTGCTAAAAAGGGAACTATGAGAGTTACTTAATATCCAAGCAAACTCTGACTGCCATTTGGTATTTTATTTCTTGCCGTACTTGGTTTTCTATGAATATTGCCAAAAGGCAGGCGGCAAAGAAAAGGCAGACAGCGATAGCAGCATAGCCACAGCCACAGCCACAGCAGCAGCAAGTGTAAACAAGCGGAAAAGCAACAACAGCAACAACAACAACAATAAAGTAGAAGAACAAGCAATCGCTGCTTCGTGAATATTTCATAATTTTTTGCGTGATAAAGTCGCATTTGCTGGGATTAAATAGGATTTTCTTGCAATTACCCAAGAAGAAGAGTGCAGAATCGCTCTTTTTCCATTCAGCTGGCATTCTTTAAACGAAAAACAATTTGAACTTTTGAGCGAATCCACAGCCACAGCTCAATCGATAGTTTTGCAATTTATGCCTGGAAATGTGTGCAGCTCTTTGTGTGTTTTAAGTGCGTGCTAAGCGTTGAACATGCAACTTGTTGTGTTTTAGCAAACAACATGCATGAATATGACAGATATAATAGCAGTTGGACAGGGAATGTTGCTTACTCTGTCTGCCATAAGGCAGCGTGGGCAGACAGACAGACATAAAGTTGGCTCAACTGAAAGATCAACTTAAATGCTTGCTCTTTGATGAATATACAAGTACATAAACATTGCCAAGGAACCTTTAGAGTTTATGGTAAAATCTATATACTCTACTCAATTGTATTGGCATATATTATAATACAATTAATTAAGTAGTTTTTAAATTTATAATTATTAAGAATTTTAATATATGTGCACAGTCTTTGGGGGCCGATTGAACGAATGTTTAATAAATACTGCAAAAAGTTAAAAATAAATAAATACATAAATAAAAATTAATAAAATAAATAAAAAAAATATAATAAATAAAAAAAAAATCAAATAAATTAATTAATAAATTGAAAAACAAAAAATTAAAAACAATAATAAATAATACTGAAAAAAAAAAATAAATAAATAAATAAAAAATATGAAATAAATTAATTAATAAATTAAAAAAAATAAATTAAAATAATAAAGAAATAAAAAAATAATTAATACAATAAAATTTAAAAAAATGTTTTGAAGTGCAAAGAGTTGTTCCATTTATTATTAAACTTTTTATTTAAAATTTTGAAAAATAGATTATTTTATGCATTGTATTATTATTAATTTTAAATATTTATTATTATTTATTTATTTATTTATTTTATTTTATTTTTTTATTTATTTTATTTAATTTTTATTTATTTTACTTTATTTTTATTTATATATCTAATAACAAAACTGAATTTCTGAACAAGTTCTTTTCAATTTCAATACATTTTTAAGTAACTGACTGAGATAAATCTTAATTAGGTACTCATTTCGAGTGTCACACATTGCATAGCATATTTCAAATGCCCAGAAAACTTGCTTTACCTTGCCACTTGTCTCTGCTCATCGCTCTCACAGCATCGCACATACGCACTGTTGTGCAGAGCTTTGTTTAACCAGCACCTTAGTCTATGTACGTTATGCATGCACTCGCTCAACACACACACACGCACTTGCTGGCCAGTCACTAGCACAGCTACCACTTTGCATTGCACACGAACTTGCACTTTGCAGCTGCCATTTCCTTTCACTTCTCTCATTTTTTTCTTCTTTCTTTTTTTTTATATTGTAGTTTGGTATGTCCTCAGGTGGGTTCTGTGGGTGTTTGTGTTTTGTCTGGCAGACATTTGCCGTTTACTGTTTTGACATTCCAACTTGGTGCAGCTAATGGGAAGCTACTCCCCAGCACACACACACAGCTGACAGCCCATTTTGTCATCGTCTTCAGTTATCGTGGGCGTTGGCTGTCAGATTCTGTCTAGTTACCCATTCAATGGATGCATTCCTAGAGGTAGCTCCCAACATATATATGCATATAAAGCCAGGCTTTAGCTGCATTGCAAATGATTTCGCTTTGGGTATGACAAATTGTAATCAGAGTATAGATATATGTATGTATATATATGTGTATGTGTGTATTTGTGGTAGAATTTGTTATAAATATCCACTTCGGTTTGTTCAACTATTCACACAGCTATTTCATAACTTATGTGAGCTAAAATTTGTTGAATTTTCATTGAAACATGTAAATGTAGGAAAGAGATAGAGGGAGAGAGGGAGGTAGAGAGAGAGAGAGCGATATGGTAAATTGAGAATTGTTATTTATACCTTATGATGCTTCATAATTCAAACAATTTCGTGCGTTTGTTGAAGACATTGATCCTTTTGATTTACCTCAGCTTGACAGCTCTGGCTGAATATATGTATTTTACTTGAAAAGTATTTCGTATGCGAATATGCATTTGACAGTTTTAAGGAATGCAATTTAATTACTGAGCTTAAGAATTTGGTGTTTTTTTTTTCATGTTAATTTTATATTTATGATGTTCTGAAGGCTTGAAAAATTACCATGCAAGAGAAAAATCTAGAAATAAAAAATAAAATAAAATAAAATAAATTAAACCATGAATGATATATTTTCTATTTTTACAAGCTTAGAAGGTAGCCATTTTCTAAAAAAAACAAGTATGAAAGCTCAAGTCGAGTCCGCTCGACTAGCAAATCCCCTGAACAAATGATTGAAGCAGCAGAGAACGTTCCCATTGGTCACTTGAAGCTCGACGAAAGAGACAGGCCTTGAGTTAAAGTAAAAGTCTATGTGTATGTAGCTGTATTCATTTGGTATTTATATTTAGGTAAAGCGCAGCGAGAATGCTCACAGCAGCATAGAGCGTGCCCATTGGTCACTTAAACTCGACTGCAACGAGAGAGACAGTACTTGAGTAAAAGTAAAAGCAAGGAGAGAAGTGCAGAAGATCACTAAAGTTGTCTATGTGTATGTAAAACGAAGCTAGAATGCTCACAACAGCAGAGAGCGCTCCCATTGCTCACTTGAAGCTCGACTGCAACGAGCTCTACCTGCTGTCGGGCTCAACCTTTGAAAGAGACAGTGCTTGAGTAATAGTGGCCTTATATAAATAAGGGCAGCAGCTGCAGCGTTTCTTCAGTCGTCCAGGCCTGCTGGTGGTCAGCGCATTAAAGTGAGTAGAGGAACGACGTGGAGGAATACGTAGAGGAATTACGTAGAGTAAATACGTATAGTAGATAAAATAAATCAAATCATCAAGAATATATGTACTTTTTATATATTTTGTGGAGTCTGCTACGCCACCTTTTGCCTGTTACATACATTTAAACAAAACCATTATACCCTGATTTTCCATTTGCAATGGGTTCAGGGTATAAAAATAAATAAATAAATAAAGTAAATTTTTATTATTATTATTATTTTTATTATGTTTGTTATTTTTATTTTATTTATTTTTTTATTTATTTATTTATTTATTTTTTTTTTTTTTTGCTTTTCATTTTACATTTTGAAGACAACCAATAATCATTTGAGCTTCCATATTTTTCAATAAATAAATTCATATTAATTTTATATTTAAGATGATCTGAAGGCTTGCAAAATTAACAAGCGAGAGATGCTCTAGAAATAAAAAATAGTTAAATAAATAATTAACAATAAAAAAACTTTTTTTTTTTTTATATATATATATACATATACATATGTCAAAGCACAAAACAAACACAGTATCCCTTAGCGCAGCGAGTTTCGGTGGCCGTCCACTTCTCAAACGATTCTGAATTCTTTGTCTCACTCATTTCTTGTGCCTACCACCGAACCACACTCGACGACAGCTACATACGCTGTCGTCCCGCTACAACGGGACTTTTCCAGCCTACGAAGCATAATCGGCTATTGCAACATTCGCGAAACACACAAAATAGCAAAACCATACGCATTCACATGCTGCACTCTTAATACTCTTAAGAACTTCACCATGCATGCTGCGCTCGTGTGAGACCAAAACAATCAAACCCTGTCATAGAACTCGCATTCTTTGTTCAAGGGAATCGAGCACACACACGCACAAGTGCGAAGGCATGCAAAAAGGGAAATAGGCAAGTAGGTAGAAAGCACAATTACAGTGCGCGCCATATATTAATACTACTTGCGCTTCGACATATACATATATAAAAAAAATAAATATTTTTAACTTAAATCTTGAATGATATATTTAATGTGTTTATTTTATATTTTGTTAAGCTTATAATGTAGCCATTTTCTATATTTTATTTTTATTTATTTCTATTTATTTATTTATTTTTATTTATTTATTTTTTTTTTTTTTTTTTTTTCATTTCACTTAACATTTTTAAGACAACCAATAATCATCTTTGAGCTTGCATATTTTGCAATAAATAAATTCAGATCCATAAAACTCAATCAATAACAAATTGAAGCACTTTATTTTGCAGTCAATAATTGATAATGTCACTTTTGAATATTTGTGCCTGCCGTTATTTATACAACATAAATATATGTGTATATTCATAAAATTTTGGAAAATCCCTTAATGTGTGTGTATCAGTCGTAAGAGGCTTGGCAATGTCAGCTGTGTGCTGAGCTGCACTTAAAACGTTATTTTGATAGTGCCAAAAGGATAAAGTTGAAAAAAATTGTTGGCAAATTTGCATTTAATTTGCACAATCGGGAAACAAATAAAATAAAAACTTGAGTTGCATTAAAATATGAAATGCTTTTCCAATGTTTTTTTTTTTCGTTTGCTGCTGGAAAAGCCTTGGAATGTGCTAGTTGATGAAATATAATAAAATAGCAACACGCAACATCTGAAAAACGGGCTTAAAAATCTGATATATCAGAGCCACGTTCGCTTTCTCTCATTCTCGCTCTTTCGCTCCCTCTCCCTCTCTGTCTCTTTCTGTTTCTGTTTTCGTGTGTGCGGGCATGCGGGATTTGTTTTTTTTTTTTCTTTGCCAACAGCAGCAGCAGCAAATAATTGCAACAGCAACAAGATGGTCAATGTACCCGTAGTTGTTGTTGTAGTTGTTGTTCGTGTTGTTGTTGCTTTTTATTTTGGTTATGAAATATGAGTCAAGTTTTCAATGCATGCCGGATGCATTCATTACCGTTGACGACTGAATGCGGTGCGTGTGCGTCAGAGCGGGACAAAAAGAGCGAGCGAGAGGGAGAGGTAGTAAGAGTTGGCAAAGGAAGCGACGAAACTCCATGCATACACATGTTGGCCATTATGCAACTGTATGTATGTATGTGTGTGTGTGTGCATTTGTTTGCCACTCCTACACAGTTTTGGCTATTTTTTTTAACATTTACAACAAATGTACTACGACGCACACACACACAGAGAGAGAGAGAGAGTGAGAGGGGAGAGAGAGATGCTGGCACACACCAACTTTATGATCTCATGCATATGTATGCGCTTATAAAAGCCAGCTCACAAACATACTCAAAACAAGAGCAAGAAAAAAAAAACAGAAAAAAAAATACTAGCCTGTGAGTTAAGCAATGAAAATGCTATAAAAGACTTAAAACTCCAACAAGTTTTGGATGTTGTGAAAAGTTCATATGAAATACGAGCTGAAAAGAGAAAAGAGATTATATGAAATATGTAAATGCATTAATATCATATTAGAATAATAAAAATATTTAATATTTCATTAAAAATTTACAATAAAAAACAGGAAATTTTTTTACGAATGATTTATGAATAGTTATTATTAACTTAGTAATATTATTATTATTTTATTTATTTATTTTATTTTTAATTATTTTATTTTCTCCTTATTTAATTTTCTTTTATTTTATTTTATTACATCTTAATTTATTTTAATTTATTTATTTCATTTAATTTTATTTTAATTTATTTTATTCTATATTTATATAATATATTTTTTATATTATTTTATTTTTTACATTTACATATTTTAAATTCTATAATTTAGTAACAAAAAATTTTTATTCACTATTTTTAAGCCTTATACCTTTTGTTGCCGACATTTCCACTTATCAAATTAATTTCTAGCTCACTCCAAATTTTCTATCCCCATCAATGATTAACAAAGCGATAACAACAAATCATTCCTTAATCATCGAGAAAAGTTTCTTGGACTGATTGTTTAGCAATCTTTTACCCTTGTTTATGGCTAACGAAAAAAAGAGAAGAAGAAGAGAACATACCATAATTTCTTAATCTACATCAAATGTTGACAGTTTTATTAAACAAAAAAAATACTAGAGAGAGAAACCAAAACCAAAACTTCGCAACTGACATGCGAAATGTGAACAAATGAACAGGAAACGGAAGTTGTATGACAAACGTCTGGAATGGGAAAACGAAAAACAAATTCAAGGCGGCGAAAAGCGACAGAGAAATATACAACCCAAAAGATGTGTAAATTTGTTCGCGTTCGCTTAGTTCAGAGCAAGTGCCAAATGTCACTCGGCAAGAGAGCGAGGGCAAAACCTGTAGGAAAAAAAAGAAAAATTAGGAGAGACGAAAAAAAAAGGTAGAGGAAAACCCCAGGAATATGTTTCAAGTTGCCAGAGGTCGCCTGTTTGTATTGATGTTTCTTGAAGTAGAAATGAGAAAAGTTTTCGGCCAGCAAAAGAGCAAATCCCCGACAAGGGGTAACACGATAAGGGGAGGAAGCGGAGGAGGAAATACGGTAAGAGCGATAGCGCTTTTTTTATAAAGGAGGCGGGGTGAAGACAGGGCGTGGTTGGGTTGGGGCAGGCGACCAAAAAAAAATTTAGTTTAGTAATCAAAGCAAAATGCGTGGGCGAATTTTCGTCGAATTTGTTTGTTTTTCGTGCGCTGGCATAAAGCACATTTCACAGCCGACAAGGGAGCGGAGTGGGCAAAACTAATGTAATGGAAATTTGAAATTATTGAAAATAAATGAAAACAAATAAATATACCCTGAGCATTTTTTATTACATGCCAAATGGTAAGAAGAAGCTCCTTTATCGGAATTTTCGGTTTCATTCTTGGGGGTGACGAAGCGAAGCGTTTGCCGTTTACCACTTGAGGCTGAATATGCCTCTTGAGTGACGATGGCCATGGGGCAGGAGCAGGGGCAGCAGAGGAGTTGGATTGTAAGAGGATATTTTTTTGAAAGTGTGCAGCATGTGTGCTGTCTGCCTTAAGTGGAGTACGTGGGTAGCTAATAAGAGCTCTTTAGAGATATGTATGCTCAGTAAAAGATTTTTAATATAATCCAAAGGCTGAGCACTTAAATCTAATTTTAACATTTCGATGAGGGAGGCATTGGAGATAATTGAACTCTGAATGAATTAATGTGGACTTAGGACATATTTTCAGCGATAAAAATACTTTGAGATGAGCTTTTCTTGTGAGAAGTATTTTAAAATATTCATTTATTTATTTACAAATTTATTGATAAATTTTTCCATATGCAGCTGTCAACTTTTAAGGTATATTAAATGAAGTTGTGTATACCTGGTAGCTTAATATAAAAATGATGATCAAATATAAAAATAAATATAAATTACAATAATAATGTCAAACTTAAAAAAAAAACTTTAAAAATAAATTAACTCATAATTGTAATAAAAACGAAAACTAATAAAAAATATTTAATAAAAATAAACTGAAGAGCTAAAAACATATAGAATAATAAAAAAATATTTAAATAATAAATAAAATATTTAAAATAAATATAAATAACAAACATAATAACTAGATAATGCCAACATTAAAATAAAACTTTAAAAATAAATTAACTCATATTTTTAATAAAAATAAAAACTAAAGACAAATGATTTAATAAAAATAAACTGAATAAATATATAGATTGATAAATAAATATTTGTATATTTTCTTAAAAATATATTTTCATTTGTTGCCTTACATATAATAATTATTATTTCATTTAAACCTAAATGTTTATTTTGTATTTTTTTTTATTTATCAATCACTATTTCTGCTATCGCCAATCAAACCTCAATTCCTTGAGACTTCTTAAAGAGTATCTTAGCATCGAGGTGCCGCACTGTGTCTTTTCACTTGTTTTCTTTGGGCTAAGTTGGTCGTCGTCCCGCTTAATGGCGTGTAAGTGTACAAATTGCCTAGATTAGTGCCTAAATTAAAAGTGAAATTGAAATAAATTAAATATTTGCTCACACTCCAAACGTAATCCGAGTTGCTGAGCCTCTTGCCCCGACATTGTTTTCATTTTCATTTTAATTTTTGCTTCATTTTGTGTTTTTTTTTTTTTTTTTCTGTTCGCTTTCATTTGCTTTTGGAATTTATGTGCTTGTGTTTTTTTTGGGGGGTGTTTTCTTGCCTAGCAGCTCGCGCTGAGGCAGACAAGTGTTTATTATTGGCATGGAAAATCAATTAGCGTAAAGTGGAATGCTTATTATGATAATATGTGCTGGGCTGGGTGTTTTCTTTTGGGGCCAAGCATGGGCTCTGCGCTAAGTAGCTAATTAAATGCCAAAGCATTTTTTTACACTGCGCAAAAATTATGCGTTGGCTTTGGCAAATAAATTGCTCGACTGCTGGGG
>JAWNOM010000254.1:0-17145 GCA_035045965.1 Drosophila aldrichi | reverse complement strand
TGAGAAAACGAGAGCGAAGGCGTTTTGTTTTTGCTCGCATGTGTGTGTGCGAGTGACTCGCCAGCTCTGAACAAAAATGCGAGTGCAAAGGGGAAATTCGGTTGTTAGGGAATTTTATTTTAGGCGCGCATTTGAATTGTGGGATATTTGCTGTTAGCTGATATCGCAAGCAATAAATGAGAATCCGAGAGTTTTATTGAACGAATGAGTAACTGATAATGTTACTAATCAATTAGTTTAATAGTAAGTTGTATTATTAATATTATTATTTTATTTATAGGCAATCATATTTTGTTTAACAAATTAGATTTAGAGAAAGGAGGTCAGATACGAGCTAAATTAAATATAGTTTAATGCGCGTTGTGTTGTTATATGGTAATATATAATTTTTATGATGTGCCACTTCTACAAAGTTTTTAAAATTTTAATTTGTTTAAGATTTTAACTAATTTTTTTTTTTTTTTTATATAACGCATATCGTATAATACATTAAAAAACACTTATACACAGAGCGTTTTAAGCGCTTAAAAGTCTGTCTTTCACTACATTTGACAAAGTCAGCTTGTTCCATGAGCAATAACAAAAGGACTGCCTAACTGCCTGCTTATTGCCCATTAGGTTTGCCTTTATAAACTACATTGTCAGTTGTGTGCGTGTGTGTGTGTGTGTGTGTGTGTGTGTAACACTACCTGGCACACAATGCTGGGCTATTTAGTAAGCCCCCCATCACAAAAGATACATCATTAGGCATTATGTTAAAATTACCTGCCTATGCATAAAACCACTTGAAAACTCATTACAAAAGCTCCACAGCGCCGCTTACATAATACACACATACATACTTGGATGGGTGTGGGCAAAGGGGTGGCTCAGACTGTTAAAACATTTTGCACCATTGGCCACAAAAGTAGGCGCTGCGAAAGTTGGCCACAAGGGCGTTAAAGCACTTAGATTTATGTCGCCCGATACACGCGCTCAATACACACACACACACACACAGACATACACACACACACACATACACAGTCACGACTTTGACTCGTTTTATGCATTTAATAAAAACTTTCACTTCAGCTTTTCGCAGTTTCCGCCACGCTGCATGGAAAACTTTTCTGCGCCTGCATCGAAGCCAAGTACTTAAAAAGCAATTTCCATGCAGCATGCGAAACACAAAAAAAAGGCAGAGGGCTGCCACAGCCACGCCCAAATATTAATGAAATGATTCGAGTGGAGTTATGCTTATGTTTGAATCTACTTAATTTTTTATTTCAGTTCAGTTTATTTATTTTTTTTGTTTTAATAATATTTTTTGTGGCTTATTAAAAAGTTAAAAGCGGCTGATTTTTTTTCTAAGGTGTTGCAACCTAGTAATGTGTGTGTGTGTGTGTGTGAGTGGGGGCACGAACAAAAAATCATAAAACCCATCAAAATAATGTTAATTCATTAAGTGGCCATAACTTGCTCGGGCGCCCAAGTGTAGGCTATAAAAATTTTACGCCCAAAAGGCAACCGCATGGCTGAGGGGTGGGCGTGTGGGAGGGGGGCTCTGCTTGCAGCTACTGGATTTCCAGCAGCAGCCACAACATCATCGAGTGGTTCTTAAGGAGCCGTTAAGCATGGCAGTTGGCAGAATTGTTGGCGCCTTAGGTTAACTTTCGCTCTGCCGAGAAAATGAATGATTTTTATTTAGATTTTATGGGCAGCACGGAGTCGCTGCTGAGGGCTGTTGGTAATTAGAGCCACGCCCTGCCAGGTGTGTAGCATGCCACAGCAGCAGCAGCAGCAGCAGCAGCAACAATAAACTCGAAAATTATGTGAATGAGTTTCTTAACTTATTTTCGACTCAGCCAAAGCTGGCCCCGAAAATACCGAAAAATATTTATACATATATAAAATGAAAATAAAAATAAAAAGTAAAGTTGCTCCCCAGTCGGTTTTAGGCTCTCAAGATTTATATCTGGCACATGGCAGGCGATCCGGTGGCGGCGGTGGTGCAGGTGAGGCACCTAAACCACCAACGAGTAAAGCAAACAAAAAACGGTATGAAACGAAACAAACAGGCAAAGTTAAATGAACAACTTTTGTGCATTATTTATCTGCAAAGTGGAAATATGAGCACTAAGAACAAATATGATCAAATGGGCTGCAAAGGGGGTGGACTCTAAGATGCCCTGTAAATGAATTTTGGGGGAAATTGTATTTAATTTTCTTTTAAACGAGAGAGATGTGAGAGAGAGTAACACAGAAAAACCAAGAGAGTGGGATAACAAAATAGAGAGAGAGGAGATACCAAGTTAGGTAGGGATAGAGAGAGAGGGAGAGAGAAGAAGATAGAAGATAAAGATAGATAAGGAAAGCGTTTGAGAGGAAGGGAAATGATAGAGAGAGAGTGTGTGAGAGAGAGATAGAGATAGAGATCAAAATACATATAGACGGACAGATCAAGAGAAACATTTTAAGAGAGAAAGAGAAAGATAGAGAGATAGATATAGAAAGAAAGAGTGAGAGAGGCAGAAACACACAGAGAATAAAATAGATATAGAAAGAGAGAGAAACATAGAGATACCAAGATAAATATAGAAATAGAGAGGAAGATAAAGAGAGAGAGAGTGAGAAAGAGAGATAAAGAATGAGAGAGACAAATAAAGACAGATTTAGATATACATACATATATAGAAGTTGAGATCAAGAGGGCATCAGTTGAGAGAAATCAAGAGTTCAACATCAAAATAAAGTGAGATCAAAATAGAGGGAGAGAGGCAGATAGATTAAGAGTCAGAAGGGCAGAAACAGAGAAAAAATTAGTTGACTGGCCAACATGTATAGCTTCAACCTTCTTGCTTGATTAAACACAACAAAATCTTCAGTTTATTCAGCTTCAAGCTACATTTTTAAATCGAGGTAAATAGAGCTTTAATTGACATAAAAGACCCAGAGCAGAAAAAGTAAGCAGAAATAATATTATATTCCTTTGATTAACATGATCAAATCGAATAACATTTCCAATACTCAAAATATTTGCTGCATGAATATACCCAGCCGATGCACAGCAGCGTACAGGGTATGCGAAATCATAACCACAATACTGCGGCATAATGGAGGCTCCGACATAGCCAACAGCCTGCCAGCAGCAGATGAAACCACGCTGCCACTTGGCCTGCCTCACTGGCTCCCTGACTGATTATGAGCTTTATGTGTATCTGTGTGTCTGTGTGTGTGCATGAGTCTCTCTCTCTGTGTGTGTGTGTGTGGTAGTCACTCATTTAATATTTTATGACTTATCTCTTTTCTATTAAGATATTTTAATGCACAAGCGAAAAATGTGTAAAGCAAAACCCACAAGATGAAGCTCAGCCTCAGCGCCCATAAAATCTAATAAACATAAGTCACTGACTGTCATGCAAGCATGTGTGAGTGTATCTCTGTATGTGTGTGTGTGTGTGCGTGTGTGGGTGTATTGTATATTGTTGTGGTTAGAGTATCTCTTATGGAGCTGCCTCAACGTGCTCAAGGTTTCAGGCTTTTTATTGATACGCTGCTTAAAATTTACAGCTTCTGAAGAAGGTTTACGAGATGGGTGTTGGGGGGCGTTCGGAGGGTGTGTCGTAGTACCGCCGACTGCGATTTTTAATATGCATTAAAATTAATAAGAACACGTGTCGTGTTCAGACTTGGTCGTCGCACTTGTCGCACCATCTCGTCTTCATAATTCCATTTTATCGCGCACAAATTTTTATAGCTACGCCGCGGGCGTCGATTTCTCGAAATAAAGCTCCGGCATAGTCCTTGCCGTGTCCTCGTGTCTTCGTCCTCGTCGGCGTTCTCGTCTGCCCAGCTACGCAAATAATGTGTGCAAGCATTGTCGTTGATTTTGACGCCATTTTGTTGGGTTGTTAATTTTATGCTCACGAGATAAGAAAATTGCGACAAAAATCCTGGAAAATTGCCCGAAGGTGGGCGACAAATATCACCAGCAATTTATGAATACCCAATTTTCCATTCGCATTGTACGTTTTACTTTTTCGCCTGTTTTTTTTTTTTTTTTTTTTCTTTTATTTACATTATCCTTGTTGTGATTTTTCCTAATCAGCCTGAGAGCAACATACGCTTCGCTTGCTTATCAAATTGAGTTGAGCCATAAACAGTTTGTCGGCTTGATTGTGTCAGATGATTCATTCGAGTTTCGTGTCTAGCTGCAGGAGCTGTGCGATTCGAGTTGAAGGCGTGCTACAAAAGTCGTGCGTGACAAGATTGTAGGACTAATTGTGCTCTGGATAGAATGTAAGGGGAATCAGTATGAATCAGTATGAAAGACTTGGGCATAGACTAAATACTGTTCTATATATATGAATTGGTAATCATGAAAAGTGAGCATATATGCTGGGTTATTAAGAGAAATATATAGACTAGTTCGATGTATGATAACAGAATGGGTAGATAAGATATTATTCAATGTACATAATAACGAAAGATCTCTATAAGCGGAGTCGCTGTAGCCGGGGTTCTACTATATATATATTATCATATATTAAATTCACATTACAAGTCGTTTTCATATTGCTTGAAGAGGGACATATCGTTGTTCTATTGCCTTTAATACCAATATATATCAATAAATAAGTTCGATTTCTTTCAGGCGTCAAAGTGTCGTCGAACTTTGCTCAGACTTAACACCAAACAACAATCTGCGATCGACTTTAATTTCATATATGAAAATGACATAATTCACTTAATCAAGTCAAATTTCAGAATACGAAATAACTATTTGCATAGGTAATAGTGTTCGATTTGACATCTATGAATTTGGCCAGCAATTTGACGGCGAGAGCCAGGCCAAGTAATTGCCATGGGCCCAATAATTCGATTGGGCTGCTCGGCTCAGTTGAGACTTGTCAACATATAATTTGAGGTGCATGGCAAACATACATACAAATGTGAAAAAAAAAAAAAAAAAAAAAAAAAAAAAAAAAAAAAAAAAAAAAAAAAAAAAAAAAAAAAAAAAAAAAAAAAAAAAAAAAAAAAAAAAAAAAAAAAAAAAAAAAAATGTGTGCGTGTGTGTGTGTGCGTGTCTACTGGACTGACTACCTGAACTCTGTTTGGAACTCAGCAATATTGCATTTCGAACATGGCGCCCCTGGCCGGCGACCCAGTTGTGGGTTATGATTGTGCATTTCAGGCTTTCAACGGATGCCGTCGCGTCCGCCTTTTGCCTTTGACGAGGCAATAACCGAAAGCTGCCTTTGAATGGCTCCAGCTTAATTGAAACTTGGCAATCTTGTGTAATTTGTCAGCAGCCAAGGGCCAATTCACAGCTCAATGAATCGATAAACATAATGGATGTGTAGAATAGATAATAGATAGATATTATAGATATTCTACAAGTTCAGCCATTCATTTGATTTGTGATTCATATTTGATTCATATATATCAAGATTTGTTTTGATTGTGGTTGTTGTTGTTTTTTTTAATTCTGTAGGTTTTTTTTTTTTTTTTTTTTTTTTTTTTTTTTTTTTTTTTTTTTTTTTTTTTTTTTTTTTTGTTTTTTTTTTTAAGTAAAGCCATGCTAGTTTATTCAATAACAGAAAACTAATTAAATATTTGTTTTGTTTTTAAAAATAAATTAATTGCTGACAAGAATATTTATATTAAATATTTAATATATTTTCCATCTATTTTAGTTTATTATCCATCTATTATAATTATATTGAATATAGAATACGTTTAATATATTTTCTATATATTATCATCTGATAAACTCTTTTGATGTGCCTGATATACTAAACACATAAGCAGAAGATTTCCTCTCCTTAAACTTTTTACCTTTGCAACGAAATATTCGAGCTGCTCGAAATTGTTTTTAGTCCATAGCCGATTACTATATACGTTTTTCTTCCCAGTTTAATAATAATATATATATCTGGCAGGATATTAAATTCTGAGATGGCGCAGCTATGCCATGTTGCTCTTTGTAAGTGTGGCTATAATAAAATTTTCGCTTTTCTGTTAAAACCCCTGACGAAATTTGCGGTCCGTTGATCAAAAACAAAATTAGTTGCATTACATCAACAGCAGCAGCAGCAGCGGCAACAGCAGCAGCGGCAGCAGCAACAATGGCCAGCAACAGCAGCATCTGCAATAATAGCAGCGTCAGCGGAAATTGTTTCATTCGCTGCCCGGCCGGCACGCCCCCTCAGCACTCGCTGTGCGGTGCGACAGGCGACGCTTTGGTGGCTCTGAACAAATATTACTCATACGCACCGTGACCACAGGTAAAAAAAGAAACGTAGCCACGCGTCACAGGTGGGCGTCATATACAATAGCCATGCCCTCCTACCCATACACTCACTCACACCCATACATATATGTATATGTATATGTATATATAGGGTCATGATATTTACACCCTGAACGCTGCTGTTTAACCAGCGAACAATAAAACGAAATTGAATTTTGCGCTTTTAACGGCAAAAACACACACCAGGTCCATAACCAGGTGGGCAAAGGTAGATACTGTGCGTGTGTGTGTGTGTGCGTGGAAGTTGGCCTTAATGGCAGCTGTGTGTGTGTATGTGTGTGTGATGTGTGTGTGTGTGTGTGTGTGTGTGTGTGTGTGTCTGTGTATGCGTGTATATCACACACACATACACACACTATGCAGTTTTTAGCCATGCTCGCTGTCAGCCTTATTGCCACTCGCAGCAGCAGCAGCAACAGCAACAGCAACAACAACAACAAGAACTTTGGCTACAACAACATTAAGCCAATTATATGCTGCACTTTTGACATTAAATTCGATTCAATTTATTTGCGCGCCCTTTTGGCCAGTGCCTGCAGCAACAGCAGCAACAACAACAGCAACAACAACAACAGCAGCAGCGATTTTGAAGTCAACGTTTGTTGTTGTTTGTTGTTGTTGTTGCTGTTTGCTGGTTGGCAGGCAGGTTATTGTTTCTGACGAGGAATTTAATTTCATGCTCACAGCAACAAACACCCACACACACACACATACACACACACACACAGCCGCCGTTTCGCTGGCAACACAAAGCAGAGGAAATTATGCGTTAAGTGCAAAACCCAAAAACACAAAAACAAAACGAAAATTAAGTCAAATTAAGTTAAAATAAAACTAGCTTGACTCTCGCTGGCGATTTCTCTATTGAATTGAGCCAGGTGAAAGAGCAATAAATGCAATTGAAGCAATTCACATTTAGCTTTTGGCCAACTGAGCTTTGCTCTCCAGTTGACCAAGTTAAAGGAGCCATGTAATATATATACATATATGCATATATTGAAGCGGAGGTCATTTTAATTGTGTCAAAAGTATAGCCTCGATTACTTGCAATTGCTGTTGTTGTTGTTGTTGCTGTTGCTGCTGCTGCTGCTGTTGAGAATGATGAATATATTCACTCTGTGGACATTTCCTGCCCAGCTGCGGGTCATAGCAAAGAGGCACAGAAGAGGCAGTAGATAACTAACTACAACAAAAATGCAAAATTTATGTTTTCTATTATGCAAACGGAGCGACCAATGTCTGCACATTTTCATATGTCACTTCCATGGCTGTTGGCCATGCCCAAACCCTGCTTGCATTTCCATTGTCATAGCTGTTGTTGTTGTTGTTGTTGTTGTCGTTGACTTAATGGCAAACGACATTGTGAACATAATGCTGACATAATAATATTTTTGTTGCTGCCCTGATCTGCATGACAACGAACTGACGCCGCACCACCCAACCACCTACAGAGCACCACTCAACAGCTGACAGACTGAGACTGAGAGAGCGAGAGTCTGAGAGAGACTGATGCTGAAGCTGAAGCTGAAGCTGAATGCCGCCTAGCCATTTGTCTGCGTCATTACTCACAGTGGCAATCCACACTCCTTCACACACACAGACACACACACACACACACACACACAGACATTTACTGCAGCTTCAATAAACTCCATAGGAAATGCATTTTTATTGCAAAATATTTTTAGCTTCTTTTTAGTGTTGAATAATACCAAATCAGCAGCAGCAGGAGTAGCAGGAGTAGCAGGAGTAGCAGGAGTCGCAGGAGTCGCAGGAATCGTTGATGTAAACGTAAAGTCAAATAAATTTACAATTTTACACACACACACATACACTCACCCACACCTGCTGTGAATTTTAATTAGAATTTTAAATTTGAGCAAAGTTTTTTTTTTTTCGCCTTTGGTTTTTCCATCAATATCCTGCAGCGTTCTTCGGCTAACACTAAACGCTTCACACTTCCGATGAAAACGAAAATTCGATTTTATATATAAAAAAAAAAAATGCTTAAAATTAAATTTAACCGCAAGACCTTCAATGAAATTTTAAGTATTTACTTAGAGCTAGAGCTACTATTAGCCAGAATTTTCTATCTTAAGTGGAATTTCGAGTGTGTTGCATGTCGAGAGCTAATTAAACAAATTCAATTTATAATTGCCCTTAATATGAATATTCAAATAGAGTTGATTAATTTATTGGAAAACAATTGAGAATAGAGAACAGAGAAGGCTAAGGTGAGGATATAGTGCGGACTGATTTTGGGTGTCTTTATCTAGGTGAATTATTTATGGCAGCGCATTGAATAATTTATAATCATCATTTGTTATGAAATTCTTTTCTAGTAAAAAAAAAAAATAATTTAAACCAAATTATTTTTAGTTGATAATAGATGTAAATAAAAAGACTTTTTGTCTTAAGATTAAATATTTTTTTCAATCGAAATTCTAGTTAATTTTAAAAGAATACTTAAAAATTTGTTAAATGAAATAATTTTTCTTGAAGTCTTGAAGTCTCTCTCTCTCTCTCTCTCTCACTCTGTTGCTGTCTCAAGTACTTCTCAAGCATATATGTATGTGTGTTACAACAATAATTTGTTCTATTTTTATCATTCTTATAAAAGACGTCTACCAAATGAAGCCCGATTGGTATTTAATATGGTTAGAGTCCTCTCATATTGAATGTCCATAAACAAAAAAATGCGTAACAAAAATCTATAGAATTTTTATTTATTTTGTTTTTTTGTTTTTTTGTTTTTGCTGCTATGCACAAGATTAGAAAATATGCGAGGGCGTGGCAGTGAAGGCCGAGAGGGAGGGAGTGTGGCTAAAAGCAAAGGCTAAATTCAAATTGTGCGCACAGACATTGACAAAAGTCGAGCTGAATGTGTGCGTATGTGTGTGTGTGTGTGTGTTAGTGAGGGTGAATGTGTGTGTGTGTGTGGAGGCGTGCATGTCTGTGTGTGATGATATGCTTGTGATTGGAGCACGAAACCGAGACGTATGATGATGTTGATGACGACAACGACGAAACACACACACACACGCACACACACATACGCGAGCGTATGATGAAGGGGTGACTGAAGAGCTGTGGGGGTGTCATAAACAACAGACAAGTTGCACATGCACTGAAGCATAACTACCAGTTACAGCACTATGCGAAAAATGTGACACACACACACACACAGTCACACTTTAATAGCATATATGCGTGTGTGTGTGTGTGTGTGCGAAAAAGTCAGCCATAGACTGGAGTACTACGCTGCACGAAGCTAGCTGGAGTCAACTCGTCTCTGCATATTTTAACTCCCACTGGAAAAATTTCACAAGACAGTTTAGGGGCATGTCAACGAGGGCTGAGTGGGGCGCTGAATTGGCAGAGTTACCAACAACTGTGACCAAACAATGTTGAGGCTTTGATGAACCTTGAAAGACAACAACAACAGCAGCAACAACAGCAGCAGCAACAACAAATGGTAAATATGACAAAATAGTGCAGCCAAGCCAAGAGAGCGACTGCATGGCAAAGTGTTGCTGGGTGAGGCAACGGGGCGTATGAGTGTTAAAAATTGTGCACTATGGATGAATTGAAGTTCCGATGGGCCATGTCTGCATGTGTGTGTGTGTGCTTTATGTGTGTGTGACGACTCATCACTTCGAGCAAATGGAGATGAATGCGACGTCTGTGCCGCTGGGAAAGACAGAGCTGAAAGCGAGCAGAGATAGAGAGCGACTTCATATTGGCATATTTTATGCATGCTTTTGCCACAAAAGACACACACACACACACATATATACAGAGATATTGCCCAGGTATTTCGCTTGTCGCCCCTGGAGCAATCAACACAAACTTTTGTATTGTGCGGTCTGCATTGAGTTCAGCCATTGGCCAAAGCTCAGAGTTTGGATCACTTCGCTGGCGCTTTATGCCAATTTTGTAGTTAATTGTTTATAACGGCAGCAGCAGCAGCAGCGACAACAAAGGCCAAGAGCCAGCCAGCTCTTTGTTGTTGACCGCACAACAAATATCTAATTAAATCTTTTACATCTTTGCTGGTTTTCTGAGCTGAAGTTTTAGCAACCTCAATGCAATCAGATTTAAATTATTCACAATTCAATTTGAGTCTCGGCTATTTTGGTTTCATTGACAAATATTTCAAATTACAGCATATCCTTTCATTACAAGGAATATTGATTTATAACTTATTCAAAAAAGCCGAGCGAACAGCAGCAGGTGAAGCCTGATCGACGAGCAGATGCTGTGTGATTTTAAAAAAAAAAAAATAGTATATACATATGTATGTATATATGAATTATAGATAAATATTTACTAATATATGCATAAATAAACTAAATGAAAATTCGAATAAATATGTATATAAGATATTGCTAATGAAATTCGTTATCTATAGAGCTTACATTGCCTGAAGTGTGCTCGACGAGCAGATGCCCTGTGGTTTTGTATTAGTATTATCTCATTAATCTCTTTATTATTAACTTAATAATCAATATTATTTATATAAAAAAATTAGTTTTACGCATATAAAATATTTTTTTAATTATTTATTTTTAATTTTTTAAATTAAATTTTTTTATTTATATATATATTTTTTTTAATATTTATTTTATAATTTTTAATATCATTTATGCAAAATACTTATATAAAACTATGCTTTAGAGCTTTACTAGTGACTTTAGCTCAGCTGCTCTTCATGCCTGTTGCCTCAATTTTACAGGGTATTTCTATAGAATATTCTGCTGTCCGACAGCGTGTGTCGGAAAATATGTATCAATATGCAAATGACATGCCCAAAAAAACATAAAACTCTGTAGATTTTGTCTTTAGTTGCATTTTGTTGTTAAATTGTTGAACGGTTTTTGGCATTTAGATTTATGTTCGGTCCCAGCTGCACTCGCTGTGCATAGCAAAGTGGGCGTAACCCAAAGAGTTGACTATCACTATAATTGATTAATTAAATCTCTGGCTAGATACAGAGCGAGAGGGAGATAAAGAGAGAACAAGAGAGAGAGAGAGAGAGCGAGCAAGAGACTACTATCTCTCTCTCAGTGCTGACAAAGTTGAGTAAAAGTTATCATAAAAATAAAAAAGTTTTTGTTACATCATTTTTGTTGCTGTTGTTCTTTGTTTTTATGCTTTGCATATTTCTTGTTCGAGTTTGAAATACGAGTTGAATTCTCATGTTGCTCACTTGTCAAGCTGTCAATTGCCACAAGACAGTCATACACACACACGCACACACGCATGCACACACATACATATAGAGGCACTTGAAAAGTTTGGAATGAAATGTGCACAGCTTGAAGGCAAACCTTCAAATGCCAACTCTCTCTCTCACTCCCTCTCTCTGTGACATTCCTTTGCTGTCTCTTTCTGTTTCACTCACTTGAGTGCTTAGCACGTTAACTGTAATCAGATTAATAACGGTAAACACTTGTAAGGGTATGCGTACGCACACTTTGGCTTCGATTATTTGATTGAAAAACTGCAGCAGCAACAGCAGCAGCAGCCGCAGCAGCAGGAGTTTTACCTGTAAGCACGACGACAGCACACACACATACATACGCACACTCATACATTCATGCACACATTCCCAGCCAGGTTGATTGAATTTCATTCAGAAGTTGAATTATTGACAACGGAAATTGATGTCATTGACTCGCTGCAGCTGCAGCTGCCACTGCCAATGCCACACGGCTGCTGTGACCCGAGCTCAGCTGATTGTGATTAGTCGTTTGTGCAGCTGTAAACTTGCTTGATTGATTTATATGCGTGTGTGTGTGCATTTGCTTTTTAGCAGTGACAGCATTGAGCAAGCAAAGTCGTATCCGCATCCCAATCAGATGCAGTTGGCAGTTAAATGAGCTGAAAGCTGACTGCACAACGATTGTCAACTCGGACAAAGGGGCAAAGCAATACGCACAGCGCATCTTTGAGATAGTTTGGCCAAGTGTTTGACATTTGATGCCAACAAGTGACATGCCATGAAACACTTCAAATGCAACTCGAATGCTGCTCAGCGAGGCAGAGATTTTCAGTTGTATGGCAAACGCTTTTAATTAAATATATTTAATATATAAATATATATATATTTTTTGTATAACTATATTAAAATATATTCTCATAAAAACTTTGTTTTTTGGCATGGTAATTTCAATCGTAAATCGTATAAACCAATTTTTGGATAAACTTCTATATTAAGCTAATTTATTGAGAGTCTAAAAAATATGTATAAATAGCCGTAAGCAACTTGCTTAATTAACTGCCAATGCGTTGACCTTAAACGGGAGGAAAAAAATATAAATATATATATATATATATATATCAGGCGGAAAGTGGGGTGAAAAAATCAGATATTTGTTTCATTAGCATTCATCTGTGCAGTGTTTTATCATGTGAATTGATGCATTTCAAATGAAATACAAATGCGTTTCAATGCATTCAAAAATAACTGTTGATTTAGTTAACTCATATGCATATACATATATGTATAACTAATATAAATCGAGTCAGCAAGCCAAAGTCCAGGCGGCCGGCAGCGTGTCGTATGCGTAATGCGCTGTTGACTTAAATTCTTTCGCCTGTGGTTTGGGCTCAATTGATAATTTTAATTAAGCGCTAATATTATAATTTATTATTATTGCGCTGATGTGCGCAGCTCAGCGGCGTGTGTGTTGTCTCTGCATTTAATGTGACAGGCCGGCGACGCGGCGTATGAGTGATGTGGCATTAGCCTGTCAGCAGCAGCGCGTAGGCCCCAGTCGATAAATTGTCACCCAGCCCTAAGCTTTGGGCCACTTTTAATATGCAGCTATTTAATTTTATGAATTATTGATGCATATTTAGCTCAAATGGCGTCACTTTACACACGCACGTGTGTGTGTGTGTGTGTGTGTGAGTGTGTGTGTGGGCAATTAGGCCAAGGGGCATTTTAATATATACATATATACTTTTATTCATATAAATTGCTTTGTACACTGACTGTATTATGTGTAGCTGGCGGCCTGCTCTTCACTTGTTTGCGGTTGATTTATGCGGTCGCTCAACTTGGGATTAGTTTTATTTGCACACCACCCCTATGTGTGTGTGTGTGTGTGTGTTGGTGTTTGCATTGCTGCTACAGTTCATTTTAATTAATAATTCTCTCATTTTTTTATTATTCACTTGCCGTATGTAATTCATCGTTAATTGACTCGATGCGACTCGACTCGACTTACCTGCAATCAAATGGAATTAAAGAAATTCTGTATTAGTTCACATGTAAACATCAATAGTCATAAATTAATTTCAGTGGTTAAGCAAACAACATCAATTTCAAACAATCGCATGTTTGCAATATCTTAATTGCTATGTTTGCTATTTTTTAATAAATAAATCACACAATTGTTGATTAATGTTAACAACAACTATGCAGCCATTGAGGTTTGAAATATGAATAGCTCCGTCAAGCATAAAATATTTATCAATAAATCGAATAGTAACTGGCATAGTAATTAGTTTTGAATTTCAATAAATATTGAAATTCCTTTTGCTGTACATTTTTGTCCCATATCAATTGGGAAATATTTGCTAAATGAATATATTAATAGATTCCAGAGAGAGTCCAAACTGATTTGCTCCTGCCATCATGCATTGTTTCTAATGCATTGCTCTTCTAATTAGACAACATTGAAACTATATCAGCTCTACAATGGGTGTTGAAAATAGGGTTGCCTAAAAGGAATGCCTTGTATATCATTTTGCCTTATTTAAAAAATATCGTATTATTTATTTATTTATTTATTTATTTTCTAGATTTTTTTAACAATAAATAGAAACCTAACCATGTAGATTGAATTAAAATTTAGATTTTTGAATTAAATCTAATAAAATATTTAATTTTACATAATAATATGGCATATTTAATATTAAATCTCTAGCATTAAGTTAATTCAGAATCAAAAACATATAAGTGTATCGCCTATAAGTCCATATCACTTATTGATATAGCGATATCGGGCATATATAGTGCGTGACCTCTAAATGAAATGTGAGTAAATTTGAAATGAAATTTTCGGATTTTTCAATCAGCGTCAGCTTGGACGCGTCTCTGGCGAATACAGCACAAAAGTGTCCCTTTTTTTTGATCCCAAATGTGTGAAATTTAATATTTGTGTTGCCAGTTATACACACACACACACAGGCAGGCAGAGCACAAAAGCAATGTGCGTTGAGTAAATATGGCAAAGGAAGGCACAAAAATAAGAAGAAGGGATCCAATGGAAAGTTGAGCGCCGACTCTTGGCGGCTTAGCGGCAAAATCAATGACACAATAAATATTTGTGCAGCGCTTAAGCGTCGAGTGTTTAAGGCTGTGCGCAACAAGAGAGAGACTATATAGATAGACATATATACATATACATATATAAGGTATATACTTATGTATATATATTTCCAGAGTTGTGTCTTCTATTCGCTCTCTCTCTCTCTCTTTCTGTTTAAGTTTAAGTGCCAGCAACTGCTACTAAGCACACACACACACACACATTGCACATTGAATGTGTGTGTGTGGCAGGCTGTAAGCCATCTTGGCTCGCTTATTTGAAGTTTATTTCTTCTTTAGTCTGCATTTTTTTTCGGCAAAGTTTTTGGCTTTCCTTTTTTTTTTTCTTTAGGGCTGTCTTGCAAAATTTAAGTGTGTCATGACATAGGTACCAGCAATGTGTGTGTGTGTGTGTGTGTGTCAGTAGCGCGCATGTTTATTGCACTTTGGGGAATATCAGTCCTGACCCAACCCAAGCCTCAGAGCAACCCCACACGATTCGACTGGCTGTGCTTGTGCAAGGCAAAACGTCGCTTAATGTGGCAGAAAAATGTGTAAATTACGTCGGAACGAGCGCTCGCTGTGTGTGTGTGTGTGTGTGTGAGTGTGTGTGCGACTCACAAGCAAATTGAAAAATGTAGCGCATTGTAAAAATGGAGAAAAGTGTTGCAAATTAAATAAAAATGGCGAATGCCAAGAGATACGAGCACACAAGTTGTGCAGAAACATTACGAATTTATATTTTGAGGATTACGTCTTGTTCCTCGACTGATTCCCCAAACTGATTATGAAACAGTAGTCGCCTGCAAATTATTCTTGCTTGGCGTCTAGATTATACGGCTGTCATAGCCATCAGCTGTCAAAACTGATGTTTTAGCATGGACAAATCTTTTGTTTGCTTTAAATAATTTATTGAAAAAGTTGCACTAAATCAAACTTTGCTACGATTCGTTTATATATTGAACTATTGAGTGGTGAATGAGTCGGCAAGAGAATATACTTTATATAATCTGACGTTATAACTATATGATCCGATATCTAGATAGCTTTTCACCTACTCCGAGTAAGTATTATTGTTGCTTGGGCTCACTTAGGTTGGGATATGTTGCTGTATTTATTGACATGTTTACTAAATGAATCCAAAGCTGAAATCGAAGCACCAATTACAAGAAATTCCTAAGAAATTCAACATTTTATGGCAAATAGATTTATTATATCATATATTTATGGAGGATCTGCTATAGAAATACGAATACTTTAAGTCTCCTTAAGAAGTCTTCTGTCATTTCAAAGCTCTAATTGTTCCCTCATCTGAATAAATGTTTTAGCCCAGTTGGAGATTTAGTTATATATATTTATTTCTAGGGTGCACCCGGGTGAACCAAAACATCAAATGAGCCAAAGTGAACTTAAATTGAATATTAAATTAGTTTATAAATATTTTTTACTTCGAAGCAATCAGTAATACAAACTGAATTAATAAACCTTGAATAAGTTACGCATCGAATGCCCAAGATTATATGATATTTAGATTATTGTTGCTCGCATTCCAGTTCTACAGTTGCTGCATATATCCCATGATCGTAGCAAGGTCTTCACTTTAATTCCATTTCTCATTCCACATAATATTCTCTTTGAAGTTGCCTGTAAATTATCCATTTGCATCAAAATCGTGCTCTTGCATTAAATTTGTTATAGCTGAGCGTATTTTAATGCTGCACGCACTTTGAACTCTGGCTGAATAACAGCAGAGAGCGAGTGAGAGAGAGAGAGAGAGAGAGAGAGAGCGAAAGTCTTTGACAATAAAAGAGTTTTCGTTATTAAAGTACTTCATATTTCTGTTTTTCTGTTTTTTTTTTTTTTTGTTGGCACATCAGAAACGTTTTTAAAATTGTCCTGAACCTATGAAAATGTTTTCAAGCTGAGTAAATTTATGTATGGGAAGATACTTTGTGGCAATCTGTGTGCCCTTTTGCGGGAAAAACAATGGATTGTCGTGTGCCAGAGATTTGATGGGTAGCATAAAAATCATTGCATTGTTGCAAATGTTGCAATCGAATGCGAATGAGGGTCGCCTGATGATCGGGGGCGGACAAGCTGGGCGGGCAAGCAGCATAGCAAATCAGTGCCAAAAAATTCAAGTAATAACTCAAATGTTGTCTCATTGTATTCGCATTTTTATGCTCATTTTTATTGCTCATCATGTGCGCGCAGTGCGGTTGGCGTTGCCATTTCGTGTGCACTCTAACAACATAGTATATATAAATATATATATATGTTTATATATATCTGTGTGTGTGTGTGTGACTGCAGCAAATGAATAAAACAGGGTATGATAATTGAGTCAAAGTTGATGTTAGTTGTTATGCAGTTTGTTTCTCTGATTATGCAAGTCCATATGAAAGACACAGCTATATTATTATTTTATTTAACTTTATATATATATATATATATATATATATATATATATATATATATATATATATATATATATATATATATTTTTTTTTTATTTTTTTATTTTTATATA